>APFE030144803.1:3096-13286 GCA_000404065.3 Pinus taeda | reverse complement strand
GGCCCTTTGGCTTTAACTGGGGGTTTGATATTCTTTTCTATCTCTTTCTTCTTAGTCATACACTCTAGGAAAACTACCAAATCCTATCAACCAGCAATTCTACTGAGAGGGCGGACGGTGGAGCAGGGCTTTTACATGCTCCGTACGCAGGTTCTTACCTTCCGTTTTTAAAATCCAACTCCCTCCTAGCAGATTTGCACACTACTTATAAAGGACAACTGGCTATTACCCCTCCCCGGCAACGGCGCCAAAATGTAGAGCGAAAACTAGGGTCTCTCACACCACCAATTATTCCACATTATTATGTCAATCCGGGATCGCTTTGTTCTTTCAAGGAGTAACTCAATCCGAGGCTGTTTTGCCCAAGTAATGCTCAGTAGTATAGCGCTCTAATGAATTGAAAGGAAACAGACACTAAACTATAACTGAATCAACTCAAAGATAAAATCACACAAATCAATTTGATCAGTCAAGGGTATGGAACCAATAACCCTTCCCTTTAGAAACTGATAAAGAAAGAAACCAAAGCATGGGTTTATAGATCTGGGAGTCAGGCAGCGTCTTGCTGGGCTCACAACAGTCTTAGGCCTGCTATCACGCGAAAGCAACAAAGGCGGATAAGTGAAAGTAAATGGAACAGCAATTATGAAATGGAACAACAGTAATTAAATGGAACAGCATAAGTAAATGGAACAGCAAACAGGAAACGTCAATCAAATGGAACAGCAAACTCAATAGGAACAGCAAACTCAATTGGAACAGTAAACAGGAAACGTTAATCTAATGGAACAGCAAACTCAATTGGAACAGCAAACTTAAATGAATGCACACATTCTAAGCTATTACAACAATCCGAGAGTAATGTATGATGTGACTATTTCTGAACAAAGTGATATTGTCTTCAAATCTCGCAAACACTTATATGAATCCAATGATGATACCAGTCATACTAATACCGGGATGCAATTCAAATAGATTCACTTTATATAACACAGAGACATGAGTTAGGAAACTTATTCAGATTCAGAGATTAACTGAGAAGCATAGTCTATCATGTGAAAGATATATCAGATTGTTGAAACAAAGGAAATAATCAAACCACACCAATCACCGTATGATACAACAGCGAGTGACCGTTGGAGCTGGGCCCTTGGCTACCAATGGTACACCGCTTGAAGCTACCTCAGATACAGAAACGAAGTGAACACAAAGTCTTTTATATTGATTGCATTAACGAAGGTACACAAACTCAGGTCTCAGCAAAACTTAATGCTCAAAGCTTGTTCTGAATCATGTAATTACAATAATTGATCTCCCACGCTCAATGGCGTGGTATATTTATATAACAGAAATGACGGAGATATCTAGATACAAAAGATAAGCTAAAGCAGCGATCCCTCAGGATCAGAGATCCTGAGGGATTCGCTAATCGTTCAGTTCTTCTCGTTCCTTTCTTGCGTTCTCCGTCTTGGGGTCCACGTTCTTTTCCTAGATCATTCGGCTCTAATTTTACTTGATCGCGTCCGCATCTGGTTCCCTAGCGAGGGGACAGTAGTTGCTTTCCCTCTGCTTCTTGTTTTTGCTCGATGATCCCCTGTTTCCGCGTCTTTCTGCATAGAAAACATCGATTATTGGTGATTGAGCTTCGTTTGTCCATTTTCACACAATTTATCAAAAACCCCTTTATTCTTTAGACTTATAATGCAGAAAAGGTTAGGAAACTTATTAGAAAACCACTAGATTACTATTCAAAAAGCATACCTTTCAAGCGCTCCACAAGTAGATAGGTAGAGTAAATAAAAAGGAGCTCAACAGTTTAAACTGAGCCCTTGGATGTAAAAAGGAAAGACTTAGATAGATTTTTGTTGTGAAAGAAAAGAAAAATGTTTTATAAGGATTTTCTAGTTTAAGTGCACCCTAATAAAAAGTAGAAAAGATGGTAGGATGAGTAGGTGGGTAAGTAGTTGGATGGTTGCAAAATTTTGATGAATGATTAGCTAAGATCATATCATTTACTTTCATCATCAAGTTGCTAATGTATGGATGACAATGGAACAATTACAAAGTCAAGTGATTCATTTCCCCCATTCATTTTACTTTTTCACTAATTTCCCATAAGCAAAAATCAAGGTACGTAAAACTTTAAGTTAAAGGGGCTCAGAGAATTTATCTGAATTCTAGAGGGACCAGACCATCGGCCAGATAACTTATAAGGTTTAAGTATCTCAACCCCCTTACAAACATTCACTCCCTCCATAAACATTCATCTCACCCAAAAATCCCTTTTCCTAAGGTGAAATTACCATTCACCTAGGAAAAGTAACAAACCTTACCTAAAACCCCCTTGTTTACATAAAAACCCATAAAAGAGCATTAAGCCTAAGTTATAATATGCAAATTTAAATCCAAAAACCAATGTGTCAAGACATTATACTTAGCACAATTTTTTATCATTTCCATTTCATATTAACTTTAATTTTTATTATACTTAACTCCCGAAAATACACCCCTTCCCCATATATTTAATTAGAATCCCATATGTTAAATATCATGCCCTGATGGTTTGAAATATAAACCATAATAGTAAATAAATAGATGTATTAATTAGTCGATCTGTGACTAATTAAGAGCCATAACCCTTTGCCTTACAAAAAGGGATTAATTGATCAAACCGTGATTAATTAGTAACCTTCCTCCAATCACATCACCCCCGACATCATTAAGCCACCCTAACCTGCAATTAACATCCTGTCGGGCCCCTCCATTAAATATCTGATCAAATCATACTCGTGATCACCATATGATATTAACCCTTCAGATCTAATAGTTGTCGCTCATATCTAGCAGCCTCTGATGCCGACCTTTACCCACCCGATGTGAGAAGTTTCACTATTCACCCCGCCGCTACGTGTCGTCCGATGAATGGCATCAAGAAGACCTCTCTGAATACCACCAAGTCCCCAAAAGTAGTGTGATAGAATCCCCTTAGAGCCTCCACTTACCACCTCCACTACATGACAAAACGTCACCTCCGTCAAAGTTGGCATTAACTGTCGTTTTCCATTATACTTACCAAAATCATTGACTTTGCAGATAAACAAAAAATACTCATTGTTTTTGTTCTTTTACCAAGAAAATAACATTATGTTCTCCATGAAAACACAGAGTATGTTTGAGTTGTCAACCTGCTACAAACCAACAACATTTCAGAGCCGCTGAAATCCAGACCGCTATGCGGACCTGTGCGCTCTCTGCAAATAGTGCGCCTGTACCATTAATCCATACCAGAAACTAAAACCAGGTATTTACCCTATTTGCGACTGAGAAACCCTATTTTCATAACAAACCTGAGCTAAATTTCTTTTAAAATTAAGTAATTTACTAAGCTAAGCTGTCTGATAGCCTTGAAACAATTTGAAATAGACCAATTTTGTCCAATTTCCTTGAAATCCTTTGCCCCCATCTTTGAATCCACAAGAACCAAATATGGAAGCCCCAATTGTATTGAATGTCATGCCCATTAAAACTCCACACAAGGATTTGGACGACCTCCCACTTGCAGACAAAGGCTTCCGGATTAAAGACACCTCTATCGACAAATCCCCTTTGAAATTCTTCTGCAAGTATAGAGACCTGTACCTGAACCATGTTGACTCCATTAGACTTTGGGAATTAGGGTTTACTAAATACCAGTTCCCTAGAGTGCATGTGTTCCCAGAAATTGTACATTATTTCCACATGAACTACGACCCTATCCAAATGGCTGTAAGAGCCCCTAACTAGTCTATTCTATTTACTATCACTGTTGAATCCATTAACCAGATGCTTCAATTGTAGCCAAGCCAAAACCTAACCGCTCCCTCCATTGGAGACATGTTGAACATATATCCTACACTCACTTCAACCAAATTAGCCCAGTTATTCCAGATTTTTATCAAAGAAGAGCAGTATATTCCAAAGGACCCTCCTTCTTATATATCGACTATATTCTCCATCCTTGGTCGAGATATTATAGATATGATTTCTAGTATACTAGGTTGCACCATTAGTGAATTCATCGATGAGATTATAATATCCATCATGTCAATCTATTCTCTTGGCCAACCACTAGCCATCATATTTTACTATACAAAGTTTATTGTTGATATAATGCACAATCAACTTATGAGGTTAGAAAATAAAAGAGTGTTCAAATATTCTTTAGTTCTGTATCATTTATTCTTGTACTATCACGCTGATAGGTTTCCAATTGCCCACCAAATACTCAATACTAAAGGAAACCCTAGATCAGTGGTCTTCTGGACTTCCCTAATTCATTAGTTTGATTCTTAATTCTCCTACACAGACTTCATAGACCTCTTTGTGTATTCTGTGATAACCATGCTTCTAGGAAGCCCTCCACCCAGGATCAGTGTAGACATCAAGAGGGTCTTGCAATTGTCAAAGCAATAAAAAGTAGGGGATTGGTACTTGTACCAAAACCATACAGAGATCAGAATCTATGGATGTGAGTTGCTACCTTACAAAATGCCAAGGTATCTTCCCATGAGATTATTTGCTCTGGAGTACTACATGAAAATGATCAATTCTGATGAGGTGAATTTTGTTAAGACCAAGAAGAAAGCCCAAATAAGAATAAAAGATCATCTTGGCCATTCATTTGTAATAGTAGAGAAGCAAGAAAGGAGGTAGATCAAATCCTCCAAAGATTGAAATTAAAACAAAGTTTCATGGGGACCTTTGATCCCCGCAACTTCATTTGTAATAGGAGGCAGAAAAATAAGCTATCTCATTACATCCATCGTAGGATCCTAGAAGTTGAAAATTATTCCAATCAATCTGAAAGGAGGGAAAACACATTAGTAGATCAAGATAGTACACAGGTTGCAGTTGATAATGTGTTGATGGATTTAGATAGGCGGCTTGATGAATATTTATTTGTATAGGTGCTTGGAGAAATTCAATATCAAAGGCAGTCACAAGAACATAGTGGACAGACTTCGAAGCAAGCAGGGTCATCAGGCCAACCAGGATCATCAGAGCAAGCAGAAGATTCAGAGCTACCTGAGATTTCAGAGGGGCTCAATCAAACAGAACATAATATGAGCAATCCCCTCAATTTTTTAGACTCGTCTAAATGAGGAGAGAAATCCAAAAAGAGACAAAGAGGAGGCCACTCCTTCCACCATACTTGTTAATCAAACCTATGCTAAAAGGCAAAGGTTAAACCCATTTTCTGAATAGGAATATACCGAGGAAACAACAGACAACACAGTGGCAGAAAGAACTGGTAGTATACATACCACCCCTTCAGGAGGCACACCATTTACCTCACAGTTCCAGGTATTAGAAATGCAACAGAGCACAGAGGTATCTTCCTTCAGGGCTCCTTCTGGTCGAGCCATGATATCAAAGAAAAATACAAAGAAATCAAGGCAAGGAACGAAAAACTAAAGGCTCAAACCTATGCTCATTATCTCAGACTGGCTCCAATGAACCAAACAAGGCTGATCTGAGCCTTTGAAATAAAGGAAGGCAAGATGCAGATGAGCTTTCTCAAGCCAACTGTGCAACAAATAAGATCAATGGTTGACTATTTGAAAACCGATTTTGAAGTTTTAGCAAATGATATTCAGCCAATTAATCAAATCGAGCTACATAAGAAAACATGTGAAATGGTCTACTCCACGTTGATCAAAAAGGCAATCACATCTCATCAACTGTAGAACTCATTGAATAATACATCAGCACAAGTTCAATTGGAAAAAGCCTCTTCCCAAGCCAAAGACACCAGAATAAAGTCCTTAGAGGACTTGATCATAGAACTGGGACATGATCCTAAGGACGTTAAAGAAATAGAGTAATTAATAAAGAAGAAAATTGATGATATAGTTGCACTAAAGAAGCAGATCAAGATCCCTCCTCTTCACCATCCTCAAACTGCTGAAGTTATAGAGAAACAAAAGGAGGAACTTATGGACCTAGTCCTTAAGTTGAATGATCAATTGAAAGAAACTGAGAAAGAATTGGAGAATGTGATATAGTCTAACCAGAGTGATCTGGCCACTGCTCTTGAGACTATAATAGCTCCAGTTTCCATAACAGTACCCTCCACATTGGCAACTTCCTTAGCACCAACGATTCCAATAGTAACAACATTTCTAGTAGCAAGTACTACTTCAACCACAAGTACATCAACCAGTATAGGGACAACAACAGAAAGAACAGAAGAATTGGTTAAGGCTATGGAACAAATGAGCATCCAGGCCACAAAACTGAAGAAGCTCAGAGACCAAGTGACAAGTTTAGAAACAAGTTGTGAACTTGCACAAAATAAGAATAAATAAGAAGTACGAAATAACTAAAGGATGGTAGATAGAATAAAATCCCTTGAAAAGGACTTAACATTGCAAGAGCGATTGGGAGATATGAAGGATATTCTGTGGGAAAACATCATTGATTCCATCAATGATGTTTGGCCTTCAATTCAGGTTATTTTCGAGCAAACTAAATTAGTCAAGATAGCCATGGAATCCATACAAAAGACAAAGGAAGAACTGGAAGCCAAGCTTGAGGAGGCAAATCCATTGATAGATTTTTTGAATAGTAGAAACAGGTACCAGCTGGAAGAATTAGAGATTCAGGACAGAACAACAACCATTCTTGAGATAAAGAAGGTCCTTACTAAAAGGAACCTTATGCTTAATTTGGAAAAAAGGTGTTAGAGCATCCAAATAGACATTGATAAACAATGTAAACTTTGAAATGGGAACCCATACTGTTACCCGTTTTGTAGAGATAGCAAAAAAGTGACTCGATTTCGAAAAGGGGTTATGTAGAACACGTGTTTTTTAAAGCTTAGTTTTTGGCACTATAATTTTTTTTTTTTATGTACATTGTGTTTTATGATGGCAGTGTTTTTTATGTTGATTTAAAAACGTGGTAATTCTGCACCAGACTCTTTTTTTAAAAGGTTTTTTTAACTTTTTTTATTTTCTAATGCATGAAATGTCAATAATTATTTTGTAACCTTAATAATTTTTGAAGTGGTCTTTTTCTTCATATTTTCATGTTGTTATTTTAATTTTATTTTTTTGTAGTGAGGTTTTTATTGTTTCACATATTTAAAAAAGAAGGTTGATATTTTGAATTTTCAATATTCTACATATTTATACATTGTTAATTAATTTTTCAATCCACAAGAAATAATTGTTTCTATAAAACAATATTTTCTAAAAATTGACATAAAAATAGCCATTTTTAACATAAATATAATTAAAAAACTACAAGTTTTGATAATTTTTTGCTACAATTGACAAGCGAAAATCAAAATTTTTATACGAAAAGTTTAACTAAAAATAGTTAAATAATAGTTTTTTTTTATGAATTTCATATCAAAAAAATAATAATAATCACTTTTTTTTTCAAAAAATAATGGTTAACTTAAAAATTAATGCGAAAATCACATAATGCAAATATTCAACGCATAACAACCTCAATTGAGTGTATATTCTTCTCATAAAATGTCAAAGTCAAAACATTGCAAGTATAACTACTTAATAGTTACAAAAAATGAGCTTGATTTCCAAGCATAACTTAAATTTAATCAACAATGTCACATAATCCAAACTCTTCGTCCTCTAGAGTTTCATCATTGTTTTCTTCCTCAATATTTTCTACTTCCTTTTGCTCATTTTCGTCTTCTAATGGATCTTTCATGTCTGCCAATCTTCCAATGTATGTCTTTCCAAACATCCCATGTAATGGTGGTTGAGGTTCCTTTGCCTTTTTTGCGACACGTCATTCACTAAAGTCCCCTTTCTTCAACCCAATTTCTTGCATTGCATCTGGAAGAAATTGAAGAGCACTAATTCTTTGTTGAATGAAATTGCATTGTAATGGATCTTTTTCAATTGCAATGCAATTTCTTCCTTTTTGAAGACAGCATGCTAGTGTTGTACCTAGTTATCAAGCTTAAAAGAAATAATGAAGTAAATTAGTACAATGACATATTAATTAAAAAAAAAACATATTGAAATTCAATTCTATATAATAAAACTTACCTGAGCCAGAAAATAAATCCAGAACCCAATCTCCTTCATTTGCACATATGTCTATAAGATAGTTAATCAATAATTGTGGTTTTTGATAAATGTTAACTATCTCTCCTTTTGCTTCTTTGTCTTCATATGTTAGTTTTCTCACAACGGAATCATAACTCAATATTTGGCTATGACTCTTTCCGTCCACCCGATTAAAAATCATAGACATACAACTATCATCTTTTGCCCAACTATCAATATGAATGAACTCACAATCATTTATAAATACTTGATCATCGCAATTAAGAAGATTTGACTTTTGCCTGTAACATGAAATAGTAAAAGTTCAATCAACTTGTACATAAATGAATTTTTCAACATTAATCACATATACATTTTAAACGTCTACCATGTAAGCTACATCCTTGAATTTGCTTTCCCTTTGAAACTTGACAATATCATTGCCAATTGTGTGTCTGAATGAAATGTCATAAATCTCCATAATGGTGATGACGTGACTTCTACAAATCCCGCAACCAATTTAGTAAAAGCTTGATAAGTATAAGGGCCACTATCATAGTCAATATTTGGAACATTGAAACCATGGGGAATATATGCAATAACTAGGGCATACTCCCTTTTAGGTATGAGTTTAGCAATCTCTTCATAGTCGCCTTGTATTACTTGATATTAAACAGTGTCTAGCCCATTCCAAATGAAATGAATAAAAGTTGGATCAAGTTCAACATTCTTAACACGTTGCTTCCTCAGTCTTTCGGTCTTTATTTTTTCAATAAAGGTTCTGAAGCTAGTTGGCACTCCATTATCATCCTTATTCATCGTTTATAAAATAAACAAATATATGTGTAAGTTATAAATTAAAAATAGTACACAAATGAATAAAAAGGAATGTGTAAATCAAGGTACCTTTTTGAAAGCAAGATAAAAAGCTCTTAATGTTGATGTAGAACTTGAATCTGGATATTGCGTACGACATCATCCCAACTATCTTCATTCAGCAATCTAACCATTTGTTCTTGAATTTTCATGAAAACTTTGTGACTACATAGATAAAGTAACAAAATTTCAATAGAATGATATGTATAACAAATAATACCAAGAACAACATGTTTTATTTAAAAGAAAATTATAATCTATAAATAAATAAAAATAATTCAACAAACTTACTTTTGATTCCTCGGACATTTCCTCCAATGATAATTCCCCTGACTTCACACGAGATAATATTGTTTTGAAAAAAATTTCATCTTTCACTCCTTGCATTGCTCTCCAAGTGTGATAGCCATATCTTCTGGAAGTTGCTTCAAGTCAGGACCTAATTTACTGCCGCCACATATCAATGGCTTAGACTTTTTAACCTTCTAGTTTTTAATGCCAATGTTTTCCACATGCTAAAAATCTCATCAATCAAGTTCCAAACATCTCCAGTTCTAAATGCCAATTGGAAAATGTTATCGACACCTTTGAATATGTCACTAGGAAGGTTGCGTTTTCCACCTTTTGAATTGGGTTTCTCTTCAATTTGATAGCCTATTTCCATACAACATTCCCTTCGGAAATCTGCAGTAACATTTATCCTATCCCCACCACATTTTTCTTGAAATTCACTAAGAATAAATCTAACCCTTTGGATGAAAGTCATAGACATCCTATATTCATTATCTGAATTATGATCCCATGCCACTAACTTTGCTTCTGTATCCGATAAACCAACGTAAATGATACATTTCATTGTTTCAAAACGTGGGTTATTGGGATATTCCTCCATCAATTGTCTTTGAGCTTCTACAAAATGATTCCCCCCAAGCACTTTATGATGATGATGATGATGATGGTTAACGTCCACTGAGACCAAATTGGTCTATCGGACCTACAATTTTCTTAATTTTTACTTGTCTGGCTCCTTGTTTTTCTTGGCGAGATTGGTGTTGTAGCTTTCTTTCTTTTCTCTACGGTCTTCCAACTTCCTTCGTCTGGCATCTCCTTCATCTTTTCTGGTTCTTGGGACATTGGTGTCTTAGCTTCGCGATCTATAGTCGGAGAAGTTTGGTTTAGGAGATCTGCTTTGCTGTTAAATGAAGATTTATTTTCTGTTGTATTCAAATCCTCATAACTGTTGATTTGTTG
>APFE030144793.1:0-27155 GCA_000404065.3 Pinus taeda | reverse complement strand
TAATGGGGGGCAGATTGACCTACAGAGCAGGTTCAATCTCCCTCTTGATACGGAGAGAATCCTCAGCCGAGGAGCACTCACTGCTGTGAGAGAGATTGGGAACAATGCACGAGAGAGGGGCGACCTCGTTTTCTTCTTCTATCATGAGAATGGTAATCTCGGCAGAAATCAAAAGCCTGTTCAAGTTGCTCTGGAATTTAAAATGGGTGGATTGAAAGGCACTGTTGGGAATCGGCTTGCGAGGAGGATTTATCGGGGTAAGGTCCTCACGAGAGGAAGAGAGGTTGATGGGGGAAAGCGCGGGGTTGGGCCGAGGATTGACTAAGGGTCGCTTGCCACTGCGAGGGCGGTCACTCGAAAGAGTCCGCTTCCCTTGGCGCTTCATATTACCAAGAGACAAAAAAAACACAAAGGAACAGAGCCTAAACCCAGAGGAATGCCCCAAATGAACTGGAGGCTCGTAAGAACAAACAAAAGAGGCTCGAGACCGAGAAGCAACGCAGATAAAACTGATATTGCAGTTAATAAACAAAAGAGGCTCGAGACCAAGAAGCAACGCAGATAAAACAGAGTGGATTTTCCTTTCACCTTTTTACAGATCACTATTTCAGTATTTCATGGACCTCCAAATGTAAATTCAGGATCTAGAAGTCCACCTTTTAATGTTAATTTGCTATCTGTGTATGATATTGCAAACAGATGACTGTAATTTTTCAGTTCAAAGACCTTGAACACCCCCCTTTCTGACAGATTATAAATCACGCCCCTGCAATTTGGAATATCAAATTTCCAATCACAGAGTACGGACTCAGCCTAGAACAACTCTTCGTGGGTTGTAGCTCCTATTTTATGCATTCAATTGGAATGCTTATAATCCTTCGCCTTGGCGGACCCTCAGTAACCATTATCAAAGACTCATTATGCGGATTATAAGCGCAAAACAAGGATTTCCATGGTAGCTGGCTCATAATAGGCCGACGATTATCTATTTTTAGACGGTGGTGCAAAGGGGACTTGCCATCATTACCGTAATCTAAATTAAGACTGAACGGAACTATACAGGTACCATTGCTGGTCATATGAATATAACACACTCTGCTATGTGTTATCACCACTTCTGTCATTTTACCGAATCCATTAGTGAATGCAGCTACATGATACTCTCGAAAAATATTTGGTAGCTTTTTGTCATTTCTACCAAACTCTCGGTAACGGAGCACATCAAAACTATTAAAAGAAGAGGAGTAATCCCTTACCATTATTCCTCTTTGTTGTTGTTCATGAGGTTGGACATCATTGCTTAAATCCTTTGCGCTTGTAACTATGTCTCGTGGTTTCCATGATACAAGATTTGTTGAATTTTCTTCCCCATGCCTATTAGGGTTTTCCATTGCCTGTTGTAGAACCACAATAGTGCACGTTGAATGTATTTACGAGAAAATTACATCTACCCACACTAGTTTTCGTCCTTAGGATCAAAACTAGAAAACGAATAGATAGATACACTCACCGTGCCCACAATGCTTAGCTCTTATCTCCTTTTAAAGACTCGATGAACTCTCTAGAATCCTTATTTTATTGTTTTCCTCATAAAATGAAGGTTAATACCCTCGGTCAATACCATGGGCTCATTATGGTATAGACCCATTTTGGAGTCTTTATCTTAATAGTCTAAGGATTATGCTCTTTTTCCTTCAAGGTTATGGAAATTCCTACCATTTTTTCAAAAACTTTGTGAGGGATTTTTGTAAATCCAAGTAAAACCTGTGTAAATTCATAATTTTAGGTGTCTAAGACTTTTTTGATGGTGCCTAATCCAATTCCACCTTAAAAAACATATCTACAAGATTTTGTGAGATTTTTTTGGGGGATTCTTTCAATTTTGGCGGTCAATTCCTCCACTCTTTATCATTATTCAATACATTGACACATATTCCAATATGCCATGTAAAATGGGTAGTAGTCTAACTAGAGGGAAGAATTGCAAGGAAAGTTATGGAAATTCTGGTCATATTTAGAGAACATTGGACCAAGATTCTTGTAAATCCAAGTTAAAGTTGTTAAACTTCAAAATATTAGGTGTACTATATGTTTTTGATGATGCTCAATCCATTTCAAGCATCAAAAACAAGATTTTTTGAAATTTTTTTCCGGGGATTCTGGTCACTTTTGGGGGTCCTAGCAATAGCCTTGTTAGACAACTCCTTAAAATGCATTATTAGATAGAGGAGAGGTAATTTAAATTCTCAAATTAACCATCCAAATTTAAGAATTAAAAAGTGAAATTTAAAATTTAAAAATTATAAAATTAAAATTTAAAATTTAAATTTAATTACTCAAATAAACATTAGCTTATCAAAATAAACCTTATATATATTTTATATTTAAATTAATTTGTTAACACAAGATTTAATAAAATTTAAATTAAAAAAGTAAATTTAAAATTAAAATTACTCAAATAAACTTCTCTTTTATCAAAGTAACTCTATATATATTTTATATTTAAATTAATTTATTAACACAAGATTTAATAAAAGTTAAATTAAAAAATAAACTTAAAATTTAAATTTAAATTACACAAATAAATGTACTTTTATCAAAATAATCCATTGACACAAGATTTATTTTCACATTGACACGATCTTTCTCACAATCCAACATTTACCATGGTTAATTTTCATATTGACGCAATTTTTGTCACAATGGGAAGTTGGTCCATGGTTGACCATGGTTGATTTTCATATTGAGAGAATCTTTGTCACAATGTGGCAATGGACCATGGTTGATGATGGATGACCATGGTTGTCACAATGTGACATTGTAGAAAGAGACAATCCTTGTCACAATGTGACCATGATGATTCACCATGCTTTACCATGATTGGCCATAGTTAACACTCGTTGACAATTGTTCACTATGGTGGAACATGATTTTTTTTTTTATATTGAGACAATCTTTATTACAATGTAACATTAGACCATGGTTGACCATGATTTTTTTTCTTTGTAACATCTAATTCTATTAAAATATTTTTACATATGTTGCAAGGGCAGGAGCCCGAAATCCATTAACATTACAAAACTGCCCCATTACTATAAGAACCAGGGAGAATCAGAGACATAAACCCAATTAAATTGGCTTTACAAGCATACAGGGAATGATAGACAAGAAGAGAAACAGAAAAATAGAACTCGTAGCAAGGGTCCAGGAAAAGAACAGATGCTACATCGATGAGAGACCAAAAACTCGAGTTGATGCTATCAATCTGAGCCATGGCCAAAATGCCTGGGCAATGCTCCCTAAGCATCCACGAGAGAACCAAAAAAGGCAAACCGCACTGCAAGTTATTCATTTTTCTTTGCTTCACACTGTGTCTCCTCGGCATCCTGACACGCGTCATCCTAACTGAGAGGCTCCTTGCCTTCCATCACCTTGCCTTCTGTCACCTTGTCGGTGGTTCCTGCATCAGTCTCCACTTCGAATTGATCACAGTCAACCAGCGGAGGGATAATGGGGGGCAGATTAACCTGCAGAGCAAGTTCAATCTCCCTCTTGATACCCAGAGAATCCTCAGCCGAGGAGCGCTCACTACTGTGAGAGGGATTGGGAACAATGCAGGAGAGAGGGGCGACCTGGTTTTCTTCTTCTATCATGAGAATGGTAATCTGGGCGGAAATCAAAGGCGTGTTCAAGTTGCTTTCAAATTTAAAATGGGTGGATTGAAAGGCACTGTTAGGAATCGCCTTGCAAGGAGGATTGCTCGGGGGAAGGTCCTGAGGAGAGGAAGAGAGGTTGATGGGGGAAAGCGCAGAGTTGGGCCGAGGATTGACTAAGGGTTGCTTGCCACTGCCAGGGCAGTCACTCGAATGAGTTCGCTTCCCTTGGCGCTTCATATTACCAACAGACACAAAAAACTTAAAGGAACAGAGCCTAAACCCAGAGGAATGCCCCAAATGAACGAGAGGCTTGTAAGAACAAACAAAAGAGGCCCGAGACTGAGAAGCAACGTAGATAAAACTGATATTGTAGTTAATAAACCACTTACCCCAAGCCACCGAATGAGTTCCTCTGTGAAGTGCGCAGGTAAAGTTGAGGTGCTGCAAATTCAAACCCGAGCAGGCTTGAATCTCACCTCTGAAGACAGGCGCGTTCTCATCTTCACAACATAGCTGAAAACCAAACTTAGAACATGAAGTTTGAACAGTGGAAGTGGAAAAAATGAAAGGGAAGGCCATGTATATAACCCTCAACAGGTAGCTTCAGGCCTCGCCCTGCGTTAATGGTGTCATCCTGCCCCAACCTGCAGTCATAAAAACATTCCTCCCGCGATCGAATGTAATATGGGGCTCCACGCTGCAAAGCAGGTGGCAGTACCTGGGATAATTAAACTGCATGAATAGCATTGAATGCCAGGACGTCACCCGGATCCGGGACCATGGTTGACCATGATTATAAACCCAACATATTTCTATTAAACCATAGGACTCATATTATAAACCCTAGGAATATGAACCATTAGATTAATAAACCTAAGGGATTGATATTATAAAACCAAGGGATTAATATTATAAACTCAAGGTATATAAACCCTAAGATAAATATTATAAACCCAAAAATAAACATGGTTCACCATGATTGATTTTCATATTCACACAATCTTTGTCACAATGCCATGTTGGACCATGGTTTACCATGATTTATTTTCGTATTGAGACAATCTTTGTCACAATGCCACGTTGGATCATTGTGACCATGATTGATTTTCATATTGAGACAATATTTGTCACAATAGGATGCTCGACCATGGTTAACCAAGGATGACAATGGCTGTTACAATGTGACATTGGAGAAAGACATAATCCTTGTCACAATGTGACCATAATTATTGTAGAGTTCCATAACTGTTTTGTTTTTACACCCTTTTTCCTCTATTTTCCTCTTTTTCATCATCATTATCAACTCAATAAAGGCTGTAAATCATAGATTTTGATAAGCTAAAAACTCTTATATGCCTTATTTTTCATATTCTTTAATGTTCCTTATTGTTATGTTAAAGATTGCATTAGCTATGGAATTAACATGATTCTGCACCTATTTTATAAATATGTCGCTACCTCCATGGTTCGCGGGGTTTTGGTACGCTAATGAAGCAACTAAGCAGATGGGTAGTTGAGGATAGATACCCTCATGGATCTTCTCCTATTCACTCGAGCCAATTCACCCAAGGAATCACATAGTGGCACGGTCAAAGAAACAAGTCAAACGCGTAGCAAAAAAGTCTAAAGTACATCATGTTTCTTCGATTTGCTTTCCAAATAGAAAATCGATGAAATTACGCTTTTCTCTTTAGTTTCAAATTTGAATAAGGATTGAACAAAAGACATGTAGGCATAGAAGTCTCAAATTGTTGAGGAAGGATTTCATATAAATATCTAACCTCTGTAAACGATAGTAGGGAGGAAGTAATAGTTAATTGCTAAAGAATTGTGAAATAAAACTTTGTTCTTGTATTAATTTGAACTTATCTTTATGTGATTCAAACTTATGCTCTTGCATCCCTTGAAGTTTGAAGAAATAAGTACCCACTCCCTTCAGAACATTTCCAAAGAATCCTTCTTAAAACAGAGTTTTCAAGATCAACACTCTTTTTGAGTGTCTCACCCGCGCCGATGGCATATGTTTACACTATGACCCGCGCCAATCAGTGTTACTACTAGCCCAGTAACCATGTCAGTCTACTTCTGAGAATTTTTATAAAAGGAAACAAAGTTTCATGTCTAGAAACTTCTAGTGGCGATGTGTTGGATGTTCGTTGAGCTCGATAGAGCTGAGGAGGTCTCTTTGGAATTTTTTCCACATTAAAGATGGAAAAAACCAAAGAGATAATCCCTCTCCCATCATAAGAGGAACCATCTCACCAACATCAAAGCTATATAAACTCTTCCATTTCCAAGTTGAACTTGTCTTTTTGGAGCTTGAATAACGAGCAAGATATCTATAGTTTTTTTTTCCTTCTAGTTTAACTGTGTAAATGGAGAATAGTGTGTTTGGTTTGGTTTGGAACTAAAAGGAAGAAACCTTAAACTTCCATTGTTGAGGCTAACCATGAGACACTAGAAGTGGTGTTGGAACCGGGATACATCGGAGGAGACCTGCAATGTCAAGGCTTTGGTTGTACCTCTTTCTGAGATTTATGTGAATACAACTAATGATTTATTTCCTACATTGATTGTCATATTACATTTTATGGCTTAATATTCCTTGAATTTTTAAGTGAATTGAATGCAATTGTATGCTATTACGTTTATTGTTGTCTCTTTTGCACATTTTTTAGGTATTTGAAGGAGAATAACAAAAATAACCTGGAGCAAAGGACTGAGGCCACCATCAAGTGGATTAGCTTTCTAAGAGGTAGGCCCTCTTATTCGATTCTAGTTTAAGGAAGTTTTCAATAGGTTGTTGTGTTTGCGGTTAGACCCACTCTAGGGCTAGAGGGTTCACCTTTGTCCGGAGAGGAGATTAACCTACTCCACAAATTGGTGACTCTATTATTATCCATCCCTCTCTTTTCATTGTTTTTCATTTCGTGGTTTGTGTTAACTTTTGTTGTATCACCCTTTCCCTTTGGTTTTCTGTGCTTTGCGTGGTTTACTGCTTTGGTTCTGAAACTTAGAGTGACAAGTCTGGTTTTGATATTTGAAATTTGAAATTTTTTTTGTTGAAATCCTTGATCAACGTGTTTTATTTTTTGAGAGTCGCACCGACTAGTGTGAATTTCTCTAAAAAAGTTGCGTAGTACCCCCTTGTGGCACTTGTTGTGAGTTATACAATCACGTTGATTGTGTAAGTGAAGATCAAGATTTCTCCTGAATCATAACTAGTGTTTCTTGCTCTCATAATTTCTGCCTCTTAGTATGTTTGCCTTTATTCTCCCTAGCTAGAAAGCTTCATTAGCTTCTTGTGTGTGCTTGTTTGGTTTAAGATTTCCTTACTTGATTTTTGAGTTTTTGGATGGTTTGTGACCCTATGGAATATAGGTCATTATCCATTCAGTTGTTTGCATGCTCAGCAAATCATGTGGTTGGTTAACTACTCCATGCATTTTGTGTTCTAGTTTCTTTTATTGCTTTGGTGTTAGGATATTCTGACACATAGGAAATAGTTAAGTATAACTTGGTCTAGTGCAGAGTTAGGTAAAGTGTGTTTCTTTACTATGTAATTTTTTAACTTACAATCCAACGATCATGATATATAGTGATTTGACAATTCATTCTCTCCTCGGTATTACCGACACTTGATATGTGGCTTAGCACCCGATTGGTCCATGATCTCTATTTAAAGAGCATGGAGGGTCATTTGTAGGGTAACCGTTCATGAGAGAAGCTTATGTAAATTTTCATTCTTTTATTAATGAATTGCCTGAAGTGGCTGCGTTGGCTCAGGCTGTGGACTATTTCCCTCTTTGAGGGTTTTAACCACATCAACTATATTGTGTATTGATCTGTGATCTATTTGTGAGTGGTGTTCTTTGGTGTTCTATCTCATGAACTTACCCTATAAATTCCTACATGGCATCAAAGCTATTTGAGGGCCACATCCATGGGTGATCCAAATCTAAATCCGGTAGAACTGCATCCGACTGTCGTTTCCTATACCTACTGTTTCTGACTGCTTTCACGCTGAGAGGACTACTCTATTGTGTTAGGAACATTTTTTCCAGTGAGGAACCCCTTTCATTTCACGTGAAAATATTTTTGGTAGCCCTAGCTACGTCATTTTTAAGATGTGGAGGTATACAGTGTTTATTTGCATTTTCTAGTTATTTTCTCCGAGTTTATTTCGGTTTATTTAGCTCTTTGTTTTTAATTGCTGGATCTATACCTTTCATTTCTACATGTGCTCTTTGCCCCACGAACCTATGCGATCTTGGCAAATAAAAAACAAAGAGGAAGGTTTTTTCTCATGCATATGATCTTTTTCGTCGTGCCTTAGTGTGATCTTGAAAAATCAGAAACATTGAGGAAAATATTTAGTTTTCGGCTAAAGCTATCCTCAAGCTGCAAGGTTTGTTTTTTTTTATGTTTGTGTTGGGTTTTGTGTTTTTTGTTTTGCAGGGAAAAAAAGAGCTTTCTAAAGTAAGCACATAGCCCAAAGCTTCAGTGACTAAAAAAAGAACCCCCTTCCTCTTTTCCAAAAATTATTAACCTTTCAATCTAGCTCACTTGGTCTAAAGCTACTTTATGAGAATAAAGGTCTTGAGTTCAAGTCTTTCTTGGTCCAAAGCTACTTTATTAGATTAAGTTTGGAAAGAGAGTGGATTTTTTTTAATATAACACTATCATTCATTTCCGCACATTCCCGCACTTCATCGGCATCTTCAACAACGTTTCTTCAAAAAACCATAACTTCTTCTTCCGAAATCCATTTTCAGAGCCTTTTCTTTTAATCAGCCTATTCTTTTAAGATCTTTCCATTGGAACACTTATTTTCAGCATATACAACTTCATTTTCTATTAAAATGGAAATTCCATGCTAACTTATTCTTGACATCACCAACTACTTCCAATGGAGGTCCTACATTCTGGATTTACTTAGAAGTAAAGTTCTTTACCAAATAGCCTCAGGCAAAGAAACCAAACCGAAGGATGAAGATAAGGCAGCGAAATGGGAAAATAGGCAAGATGAAGCTCATGGGTTAATAGGGATGTCTATTTTTCCAAACCTTAGATTCCATATCGCAGAACTTGATACTCCTCATGAAGAAATGAAACAGCTTAGTGAAGCTTTTGGAATTAAAAATGAACTTAGGGGCCATCAACTCGAAAATGAGTTGCTTACATTGGACCCGAATAATTTTCCTTCCATTGAATATTTTCTGTCCAAGTTCAAGACCCTTAGAATTCTCTTGGAAGGTCTTAAGGTTAAGAAAGAAGATGGTAACCTTATCTATTCCATTCTTAGTAAGTTGGGACCAACTTACTCTGTGTTCATTTCCACCTTCCATTCTACAAGAGAAGCCTTCATTTCTCGAGGACAAGTTTACAAGTCCCCTTCCTTTGATTCCTTTTATGATTCTTTAATAAGCGAACAAGAAAAAATCTTACATCTTGGTCTTCTTAATCTTGGAAATTCTTCTAAGAAAGCCTTAATTGCTCAGCAACAACCAAATTCAAAGAATCCTAAGAAGTTGTATTCTAAAAGGAATGGTCCTAAGCTAAACAAGGGTCCTAGGCAATTCCAGTCTCAAAATTAAAAATCATTTCAACAAAATGATAAGGCAAATAAAAACAAAGGGAATAAGACTGATAGACATTGCCACTTTTGTAATCGATATGGCCAATTAAAATCCAAATTCTTTAAGAAGATGGAAGCCTTGGAAGCAGCAATGAAGAAGCATAACATCCATTTGGAGCACTCTTCAACTTCAACTTCATCTTCAGGAATAGGGCTTTCTGCATGTGGCTGTCAAGCATCTCGGTCTCGCTATGCACTAAATTTATCTTCTTCTTCTTATTCTCATGAGTGGCTCATTGATTCTGGAGCTTCTTATCACATGGCAAAAAAAAACCCATGTTTTATTCTTTAAATGATTGTAACACCAAAAATATATATGTTGGTGATGATAGATCTCTTAGTGTTGTAGGAACTAGAACTGTTCATATAGAAAATGGTCAATTTAATGATGTATTATGTGTTCCAACCTTATATTGCAACCTTTTATCTATATATTAGATAACTCATTCAAGTGAAGGTAAAATCACTGAATTTTCACCTCACAATGTTGTAATTAAGGACCTAAGATATCCTAGACAAATTTTAGCTACTGGCATTGCTAATGATTCTATAAGATTGTATAAGTTTAACAACTTTGAGTCAAAATATTCCCTCGTTATTTGTTTCTCATAATGATGAAGTCATCAAACTTTGGCATGAGTGGTTTGGTCACTTAAACTATCGCTTCCTTTAGAATCTATGTAAATAAAATATGGTGGCAGGTCTTCCAATGGTATCTCGCAGAGATGGTGTTTTTTCTTGATGTGAACTCAGAAAACATCATTGAGATAGTTTTGAAAAACGTGCCTCTTGGCAGACTTGAACCCCTCTATAGCTTGTGCACAGTGATTTATGTGGTCCACTTCTAGTTGTTTCATTCTCTCGCTACAAGTATTTCTTAACTTTCATTGATGATTTCTCCAGATGCACCTCGATATACTTCTTAAAATTCAAGAGTGAAGTATTTAACATGTTTTTGGCCTTTAAGGACTTTGTTGAAAAACAATTTGGACATCAAATTCTTAAGCTAAGATCTGATAATGGCGGAGAATATGTTAACAACAAATTCATCAAATTTTGCACTAAGAATGGAATTCAAATGCAACATACTATTCCATATACTCCACAAAAAAATGGTGTAGCTGAAAGGAAGAATCACACCTTAAAGAAAATGGATAATTTTATGCTTCAACCTAATGAACTTAGTCTTAATTTTTGGGTAGAAGAAATTAACTATGCAAATTACATAATAAATCACACTCCTACTAAGGTTTTAAATAATATCACTCCAGAAGAAGCATGGAGCTCAATTAAACTAGATGTAAGTCACTTTCACATTTTTGGAAGTGAAGCATGGGCCTAGATTCTAGATGAGAAACATAAAGCTTTTGAACCTAAGAGTGGAAAATGTATTTTTTTTGGATACTCTAAAGATGTCAAAGGATATAGACTTATTCCACTTAAGTCCAAAAATGTTATGATTAGAAGAGATGTAACGTTTGCTGAAAATATATCGGCCTAAGAGCTTAGTTCGTCAGCTCCTCAACTTCCAAAATGGGTTCATGCTACCTGGGATGCAACATGCACTCTT
Source organism: Pinus taeda (assembly GCA_000404065.3). Classification (NCBI taxonomy): domain Eukaryota; kingdom Viridiplantae; phylum Streptophyta; class Pinopsida; order Pinales; family Pinaceae; genus Pinus; species Pinus taeda. The sequence goes on along the minus strand of APFE030144793.1, from coordinate 16,291 downwards.
CTCGGTGATCCTACCAATCAACGATGTACACATTCTTAGTTCGATAGAGCCTCTTCTTTACTGGCTCAAGCTTCAATGAATTATGATCCTGACACCTTTGGAGAAGCTTTAGACCATCCAAATTGGGACGCAGCTATGTGTGAAGAATATCGTTCATTATTGGAAAATGATACATGACATCTTGTTCCTTTACCAAAGGGATGAAAACTTGTTAGATGCAAATGGGTTTACAGAACCAAGTATGGACCAGATGGGAAAGTTGATAAACATAAAGCTCATCTTGTTGCTAAAGTTTTTTCACAAGTTTAAGGCATTGACTATGCTCAAACCTTCTCCCTTGTTGCCAAAATGAACTCTATTTACCTTGTTCTTTCCCTTGTGAAGTCTTTCATATAGGAAGTCCATCAAATGGATGTTAAATCTTCCTTCTTGCATGGGTACTTGCATGAAGAAATCTATATGGGACAACCTACTCGCTTTATACAAACAAACTCCAGCCTTGTATTTCGACTTAAGAAATCTCTTCTCGGGCTTGGTATGCCAAAATGGATAGCTTTCTTTTAGAAATTGGCTTTTCTAGGTGTCATTCTGACAATACTGTATACACCAGGAAAATGGGCAAGTCTCTTATCATTCTTGTTCTTTATGTTGATGAACTTATCCTCACTAGTAGTGATCCCAACCTTATAAACCATTTGAAGTCCAACCTTAAAAAGAAGTTTGAAATGATAGACTTATCACACTTGCATTATTCTTGGTCTTCAAGGCTTGCAATCTAAGGAAGGTATTTCTCTTTCCCAGTCCAAGTATGCCTGTAATTTTCTATGCCATTTTCACATGGAAGACTGTAAGCCAGCCCCTTCTCCCTTTCAGTCTGGAGCCAAATTTTTCAGTCACTTGTACATCCCCTGAAGTTGATGCTACCTTATACTGTCAACTTGTAGGAAAACTTTTGTATCTGACCCATAATCATCTTGAACTTTCCTTTATTGTTGACCTTATTGCTCGGTTTATGCAAAACCCCCATGAAAGTCATTGGAAAGAAGCTAAAAGAATACTTCATTATGTTTGAGGTATAGTCTATTTTGGGATTCATTACAGTGCAGAAGCATCTCCTCTATTGTGTTGTTTCACTGATTCTGATTGGGATGGTGACCCTGATGATTAGAAGTCTATTGCAGGTTATGTGTTCACTCTTGGTTCAGGACCTATTACATGGGCTTGCAAGAAACAAAGTGTTATTTCTCTTTCTTCAGCAAAAGCAGAGTATCATGCGACTGTAGAAGCTAGTAAGGAAGCCCTGTGGCTTTGTCAAATCCTGTTAGAGTTTGGCTTTCAGCAATAGCATCCGACTGCATTTTGGTGTGATAATCAAAGTGCCACTCAACCATGCAAAGATCCAATCCAACATCAACGTAGAAAACACATTGAACTGCACATGCACTTCATCAAAAATCCCATTCATGACCATGTTCTTGAAGTGCAATATTGTTCAACAAATGATCAAGTTGTAGAAATATTTACAAAGGCTCTCACAAAGGCGAAGTTTACTAAAATTTATGGTAGGAGTTCAGGAAGTTGTCACTAAGGGGGGATATGATCTAGTGCCTCCTTCCTTCTCCTATTGTGTCATATTTGAACATCCTTCGATCCCATCCCAAGTTATTCTTAAGGGGGGATGTTGGGATATTCTGAAAGTGGGGTCTAAAAACTGAAATCTTTTTGACATCACTGAGAGACTACATACCACTCACGAGCCAAATAGCCAACTCAGGTGGCCAATCCTTGAGTTGGAACTCTTTTTCACTCACATTGTCCTATAACTGCATCCATGTTGTTGGAAGTTTATAACTGCACTCACAAGTTTGCCTCCATTCAATTATGACCTAAATCCTCGAGTTATTTTCTTGCAGTTTGAGATTTGATCAATGTTTTAGGCTAGCCTCTAGACGACTACCGAAAATTCATTGTAACTTTCTAGAAGCATGTAAATGATGAAAATAATGATGAGCAATCAAAACCCAAGCGATAAATTGAGCTATACATGCCTATTCCATGATAGATATTTCATCAAACATATGGTAAACATTTAGTCAACTCAAAAGAAAAAGATATTCTACTCTAAGGAGGAAATTTAGTCAAACTGGTCCAATAGTGAAGAATTATCTAAGGGATAACAAGAGGAGTGCACACTAATGAGGATAAAGTTATTTTGTTTTTCAAGTACAGTAGGCTAGAAAAAAAATGAAAAAAAAAAAAAATTCTTATGTGACAACCTCCTTTGAGGTGCTTGAGATTGGATCATTGATTGAAAACCTCCATGAGGTGGTCAATGAGTTGGAAAAAAAGAGAAAAATAGGATAAAAAGAAAAGATCCTAGGTGAAAATATCCTTTGAGGTGCTTAGGCACACCTACTAGTTGAAAACTTCATTGGGCGGCTAGTAGGCCTACAAGCAAAAAAAAAGGAAAAAATAAAAAAAGTTTTCTCCATGTATCTCTATGATGAATGTAGGTTCTCTCCAAAATGTGCAAGCAACAAAAACAAGTTGTTACCAAAAGAAAAAAAAATGGTCAAGCCTAGTCAAAAGAAGTCAAATTTGACTTTCTCCTCCTTGGCTCAAATGATCCGACAAGGAAACGGCCATGTCAATCCATCATCCTCATATATTTCCACCATCCACCCATCATTCCCAAGATTTTCCCATTAAGTTTGATTGTTGTCCTAAAAAATTACACGAATGCTCTATTTTACTACATGAAACAAAAATACATAGAGTAGAAAACTATTTTTTCTATATCTTGCAAACCATGCATCCCTTTGCCAAGATGTTTCAAGGGGAGATGCATATGGATGATGGTAGCATGCTCAAGCGAGTTCAGAAATTTACAGTGCACATACACAAGAAGGCAATGCATCAACAAGTAATATCAAAAAAGAGAAAAAGGTAGTCAAGAAGATGTACCTCAGTCATGAGCGGTACAACAACATCAACTTAGCAACAACATGCATGTCTCTACAACAACCATCAGGTAGGTACACATATGAAGTATTATTGATCTCTTCACTTGAGCATATTATAGTTAGAAATTTTTTGTCAATGTATGAGACATGAGGTTTTATAATCTAAGAATGGGTCAGCAATCTCGACCACCTTCAACTAGTTAATTTCAACTCCCTCATTCACTTATGCAGTGTGGAAAAGTCAAATTAGGAAGGGTGATGATTTCGAGGAATGGGGAAAATAATTAAAAGAATAAATTTTTGCACAGGCTAAGTCACCACAGGACTCCAAGCTCTTCTTTCACCTCATATTCACTATATGTGCATCATTCATCCATCCCATTTCATAATTTCAAGAACAAGCCTTACACTTTGTCTCACGCTGAAAATTTATTGAAAAAACAAAGAGAGGATCCTCTCCATTCTCACAAACCTACACTACTCTCTGATCCCTAGCGTCATCCTCCAAGCCCTCTACATAATTACTCATCACTGACATATAGTTATAAGACCGTGAAAGAGGAGGAATGACTCCTACAAGAAGGCGGAATGATCCTACAAGAAGGAAGAAAGGAACAAATTGTGCTAAAACCCAAAATGACAGTGCCTAAGAGAGATATAATCAAAACAGAGAAATCCAAGGCCATTAGTCAATCATCTAGGCCAAAAAAGGAAAGAAGGCAACAAAAGGAAACAAGACATTTTCCATCAAAACAAAACTCAAACTGTTGCGATGAAAAGAGGTTTTCCAATAGGTCTCTAATTTATTTCTAACTTTTCTCCAAGGCCTAAAATATGTTATAAAAATGGGAGAAAGGTATGGGAATGAGGTTGAGGTCCTATCCTAGGTTGAGACTATTATTTATGTTGAAAAAATATTTCTTGTAGTTTTAGCATGGTTTCCTGTAGGTTTCGTGTAGTTTTGACAGGAATTACTATAGTATGTCCCAGTTCTCATCTAAAGGCATTTTGAAGGTTCCACACGTGTCTAAACTATGAAACAAGGTAGCATAAGGTTGATAAGGATGTGAAAGAACTTGCTAAACTAAAAAATATTCAAGAACCCACCTTGAATAAGGGGAAGAAGGCAAACTAATGGTCTCAAGAAACAATGATTTTTCTATGCACAAATAGATTTTTGGGCTTGTTCTTGCAGAACATACATGCAATATTTTTAAGAGAAAGGATTGAGGAATGCACAAGAGAGAGGCCACTAGGGCCATCAATCAGGCACAATGAGGTCACTAAGTTTCTCAGAGGCTGAGCACCACTTTCAGGAAGGGGTATGATGGGCCTCTAAATTAGACATAAATTAAGGCTCATGCCTCTAAGTTAAAAATATATTAAGGCCCATATAACCATCCTTCAGCTCATTAAACTTCTATTTTTTCATTAAATAATATATTTTAAACTTTAATATGTTCATTACGAAGGTTTATGAATAATTTCATATTTGTGCCTAATATTATTTATTTTTATGGAATGTTATGGGAATATTAGGCAGATTATGGAGATTTGGAGGAGGAGATAATCTAGGAACCTCCTCCCTACTTTAGGAGGATCAATATTAATGATAAATTAGTGAGATATTTAGGAATTATGGCACATATTGTGGAGCTCCAGCGATTGAGAAAATCTAGGAATGTGTTCCCTCCCATTTAATGAAAAATCCTAGTATTGGGAACGAGATCCACTAATCAAGGGATTTTAGTGGTAAAAGCTTCCTCCTTTCATGGGTAATGATTCCCAATAATTTTGTATAATCACCAAGTCAAATTTTCCTCTAGGAGTAGATTTTGATTATTTGTCTTGTGGAGAGAACTCGTATTTTTGCAATTCCATTGTCATTTTTTGCAGGGTTGTAATTGTATTAATGGAAATAATAAATATTGGTATTATGCTCAACTTCTAAATATTGGTCTCCTTCATAGGACTCTGAGTATCCTTGGGCTTGACCATCCGAGGAGACTCATAGCCCTTTTGTATCGTTTTATTTTCTTCTTTTTACTTGTTATTCACATGCATCTCTTGTTCTTGTTTTCTATTTTTGCCTTTAGTATTAAAGATTTCTTATTATAGGATTTGGTTAAATGATTGATGTAGGTTATTTTTCAGGATCACGAGCATCATTTCATCCTTGGAAAATATATGGAAGGTCATAGTAATAATTGATCTACTTGGATTAGTTTTCTTATTCCCAAATCTGTGTTTTTGGAACTCCTTTGTGGAAAAGAACAACAAATTTATATTTATTTTTTAGAGTATGTTAACAAGATTCAATCGAGTTAGTTCCACTTGCATTAGATCAAAAATAAATTATAGTTAATAAAAAAATTATCCAATTGTATTTGCACTTGATTATGATAGTCATTTTATAGATTTACTAGCTCACTAGTTCTTGAATTTCTTGATTTTAGACTAGTAATTTTTTTCTATTTATTTTAGCATGGGTTAATTGTATTTGAGTTTCTTAGGACAAGTTTCGATTGTAATTTTTATCTCTTAAGTTCTGTATTGGTTTCAAGGCACTTCCATTCATGAACCTAGCCATTAGATGGCAATATCTCTATTTTCTTCCATTTAATAAATGTTTTGGATGTATAAATGAAATTGTGTATAGATACAGACAATAATGTGTGTTGTTGTAGGAGCTTCTACATTGAAGGAGACTTCATTTCGTTCACCTCATCCAAGCCTCATCCACCCATGTTGCCAAAATCCACTACAATCTTAATCCAAATTCTTATTTATAAGCAAAAATTGTCATTTCCATTAAAACAATCCAACCATCTTGAAGCCCTTGCTTGAGTTCTAGGTAGTGTCCACCACCTCCATGTGTTATTATCCCATTATCCACTTTACTCAAGCTTCATTCCATCTTCTATACTACTTCCTAAGATTTCAACGTCTTCTTGTAGTAAAACATGGGATCGTGTACACATCTTATAGTTTTGTTGTAGGAAACCCTCTAGCAGCATTTTTTGAGACCAAATTGAGAAAAATCATCACTGAAGCTAGGATTCCCCCCCTATTTGACCTCCATGCCATAAACACCATTTTAACCCTCTTCCTCCATCCCTATCTTCCTTGCCAAACAACAAGTGAAGATTAACATTTACATTCATCAAATGAAAAGATAAAGAAAAATAGTTCTTTTTATTTCTTAATTAGCACATGCATGCAACAGTTAATACTCCTTATATAACATTCCATGCTGAGTTAGTTTAAATAATCACATGTGATAAATAGAGTTAAACTAGGTTTTATTTACATTTAGTTCATGATCTTTATGCAATTAGAATAGGTTTTTTTCCTTGTACTTTCTTTCTCAAAATAGGTTAAGGTTCCATTTCAACCATTTCATTTTCTGCAATTAGTTTAGGATTTGACTTCAGTACATGCACTCCATTACATCATGACAACAAAGGAATGACACATTTTATGTTGCACATATATTGCTGATACCTCTTAAGTTTGTAAAAACCCTAGGTTGATAATTAAAGTCACTAGCCTTGGGAGTTGCAACATTCTTGTTGCAATACCGAAGCTCATCAATATATTTGGGTCTATGTCATTTTAAATGTCACAATGGAATATGTATCAATATATTGGACCTCCACTTGATGGATTTGTTGTGAATGAGCATTCATTGAGGGAACATTTGAGTTTATGGAGATATCCTCTCACAAATAGATTAATATACATTTTTAACTATGTTATTTTACATGGCATATTGGAATATGTGTCAATTTAGTATATAACCACAAATACTCTTAGAAATAAATTTATAGGCCATAATTTCCACCAAAGTGAAGAAAATGTTAAAGAAATATGGGAATTGGTGGAAATAGATTCAGCCCCATCAAGAAGAAAATTTTTAAAAAATATGGGAGTTGGTGGAAATGGATTCAACACCACCAATAACTGTTACACCCAAAATCTAGAAAGTTGACCCATTTACAAAATGTGTCATCCCATTTTTTGAAAATCATCCTAGAAATTTCACTTATTTTTTAGGAAAAATTGTGGCCTCCCCAATAAATTTATATACATTGGGATCTATGCCATTTTACATGGCATATTGGGATATGTACCAATTTATTGGATAATGACAAATTGGGTGTGTACCATAAAGGTCATTCTTGGAGGGAACACTTGCTCCATGGACATATCATCTCAGAAATAGATTTATACTTATCTGGATCTATGGTATTTTACATGGAATATTGGAATATGTGTGAGTGTATTGGACAATGATAAAGACTAATCTAAAAAAAAATTATATACATTGGGATCTATGGAAATTTACATGGCATATTGGAATACGTGCTAATGTATTGGACAATGATAAAGACTCCACAACATGGACCTTTACCCGAAGGAGCATTCTATGAGGGAACACTCGGTTCATGACATATTATCTCACAATAGATTCATATACATTGGGATATAAGCATTTTTACATGGAATTATATTGGAGTATGTGTCAATGTATTGGAAAATGACAGATACTCCACATCATGGGCTTTTGAGCCAAGTAGAATTATTGGCGAGCACACTTGTGTTCATCCAAATATCCTCTTACATGCAAGGGTTACTTAATCTTGTTGACCACTCATACCGAGTTGTTGGACTCAACTATGAGGTTGTTATATGTTATTATAAATCAGTTCGTTGTTAAGTTTATAAATTTTGGACCCAAAAATTATTTTGGCAAACTTTCTGGGCGAATATAGACTAAACACTTGTGATTGTAAGGAATAGTTGCAAGATTAGCATCATGATTTTACACAATTTAAACCCATATGCAAAAATTCCTTCCAAAATGTAAAATATCTATACTTATCAAATTGGTTATGTTCACTTGGACCAAGTTGTTGATGTACTTATTGTCTTCTTTGACTACATATTCATCTAATAGACTCACTTATTGCACCACATATGCCCATATGGCTAGTTGTGATTTATTTCATACTAGTGTATATTTGTAGGTGATGGTAAGTGCCCCAGATCAAAACACGTTGAACTATTCTTCTATTGTTGAATTTTAAATCTGTGTAATGACTAGTTTTGTGAACATCAAGCATAAAAACAAATTCTATAAGTGGATTCAGAGATTTTGAATGCTATATAAATATGTATATTTGAATGAAGGTTCAGTTTATACAAATTGTAAATGAGTGAGATTGGACACATGGATTTTATGGGCTCAACTAGAATGTTTTGAGTTCATAGTGACAATAAGTAGTGGAAGTTTTGTAACAAGGGTTGTGGAGTTTGAGGAAGGTGTTGAGTGTTGATAACATTAACAATGTGCCAGCAATACGTTTTCATTACATAGTCAATCTAATTAGTCTTCCATGACCACACCTTTGTGTAGTTACACTTTATTCACGAGAGCTTAATTTCTCAAGATGTTTTGTCAAATATTTTTAGAGCACCTCTTATATCTCCCCATGGTTTGACTACGATGTCCATATTGAAGTTGTATGGGTACATGGTATTTAAACAGAGGTGCCTTATTTATATAAGGAGTGTTCCCTTTTATTTGTAACTATTTGGAGTTGGAGAATAAGATAAAATCAAGCGAAGAGATATCAATGAATTAATGACTGCCATGGAAAATCACCTGAACAATAAGAGGCAAAGAGAAGATAGTAAAGGAGATCATGATCAGATAATGGTTAGAGATTTAAAGCATATGGAAGAAAATGGATACCATGAGGCCATGGAAAACACCAAAATGTAGAAGGAAAATAATAAAGAAGATCACTATCAAACAATGGCAGGAAGTTTACAGCAGAGAAGAGAAAATAGACAGCAACAGGTAATGGAAAACACTAAGAGGCATGGGGAAGAAAATTGAACAAATCATATATTATGGGCACCACTAGGCATAGTTATGAGCGCAATGGATTTAAGCAGTGAGGTCCAACCTCATGAATGCCAACAAAAAGGGATAATGGTAAGGGATTAATCCTCTTTTAATAGCTTTGATCTCCTCCATGACTGAGAGTTGGGTAGCAATAAAAAAAGCCACCAAATATTTTTCAAGAGTATCATGTAGCTGCATTCACTAATGGATTAGATAATACAAAAGAAGTGGTGATAACACATAGCATGCTATGTGTTATTCATACAGCTAGGAATGGTACTTGTATAGTTTCGTCAAGTCTAAATTTAGATTATTGGTAATGATGGCCAGCCCCTTGTGAACCAGTGTCTACATTTAAAAAATGACAATGATGTCGATCACATTATGAGCGAGCTACCATGGAAATCTTGTTTTTACCTTTATAACCCGCATAATCAGTCTTTGATGATGGTTACTGAGCCTTGATAAAGGATTATACACATTCAAATTGAATTCATAAAAAAATGGAGCTACAACCCATGAAGAGTTGTTCTAGGTTGAGTCCCTAATATCTAATTGGGAATTTGATATTCAAAATTGTAGGGGCATGACTTATAGTCTATCAAAAGGGATGTTCAAGGTCTTTGAATTGAAAATGTAAACTCACTTGTTTGCAATGGCACAACCAGATAGCAATTTAACATCAGATCTGAGTAGACTTTACATTATGAAGTCCACGAAATACTAAAAGGTTAAGAGAAAATCCACTTTGTTCATGATTTATTCCAAAAGTGATGGAATTTTTCGTAACAAATTTTTCCTCAAAGAGGGTTGTGCAAATTTTGTGGTACTATGTGGCTATGATAGAATGGATGTGCAACTAGGAGTAATGGGGCAAGTGGAAGTAATGGATATTAGCAGTCAAATTCCTGTTTGCATAAGGAAAACAAAAATTTGTGCAACATTGTAGCTGTATTACATACATAAAGATTTCATGCTCATTTGCTAGGAATGTTCTAGCCATAGAGTTAATGTTTTCAATTTAGAAGGAGAAATTTCAGTGAGACTTGAAGACCACGCAATATTTTTTCATACCTTTTCTCGTGGATCTTACACTAAAAAATTATTGAGAAGACATAGTTTCCATGACTAGAGTTGACTTATGGCATCATAGATTTTGCCATATTAACTTCAATGATGTGCTGTTATTATAGAAAATAATTATGGTCAAAGGCCTTCCTATTTTAAAGCCTGTCTGTATTGATTGTGATGCAGGAGCATGAGGCTTAAAGACAAAAGGCTTCATTTTATTCCAAAAATCCAAAAACAGTATACAAGCAAAGGAGTGGGATCCTTTAGCTATCAATTTACAAAGTTTTCTAGATAGGAATTAAGTTAGAATATAGTTATTGAGTAATTTTGTAATTAATACAAGTAGTTCAGACTTAGTTGAATTTCTTGAGGAGAATATCAAGAAATTTAGGTCATTATCTAGGATTAGATAGATTTGATCCATAGATTGAGGATCATATTGTTGGATGTAAAGTATTTATGTAAGTTTTGAACAATTGTAAGAGGATTTGGCTAGATTTGAATTAGACTGGAAAAGGATTGAAATACTTCTGTACCTCTGTGTATTCTTTCATAATTTGTCAACCTCGGAGGGTGGAGTTCCTTCGAAATATCATTGTGGATTGTTACTTTTCATTTGGTCGGTAGAATTAGAATTCTATATGAACTCGTGTTATTGCGTTTAAGTTCCTCACTCACTGTGTATTAAGATAAATTGAATATTTTAGAAGTACAGTGTTTTAGGTTAGATAAATTTTGAATTCCTTAGTGAAGTGCTAAACCTAGCAGAAGAACTAAAGTCATAGCGGAAGGAGGAAAAGATCGGATAAATTTTGAATACACTAGAGAAGCCTAGAGCCATCTAATTGACAAAATCGTTAGATCAATGGTAGTTGCGTGAAAGTCAGGGTCGAGGTTTAATCCAAAACTGGACGTGATATTTTATTAAACTAGATCAATAGTACAGGTGATTTTTGTCATCCAATTAGAGGAGAGAGATCTAGTGGATATCACGTGGAAAAGTTGACGAGGGTTAATAAAATTTTCGGACTCGATGAGAAATTCAAGTGTCGCTTAATTCCATTCTAGTTCGGACAATTGTAGTCATTTGATGGGGAGGTCATGATCCAATAGTGGTCACGTAATAAATGTCTACGAAGTTTCATTCAGATTCCTAACCCAAGGAACTTTATCAACGGAAACGTTGTTTTCTCTTAGTTCTGATAAGTGGAGTTTCTACTAAGTTTTGGGTAATATTAGAATTTCGGTTGTTTTTAGACAAATAGTTAAATTTGGAGGTGGATGACTGAAACTCCAAGGGAATTTGGAGAAGAAATTCCACGTGCACTTGAGGAGATCATTTCAAGATTTGAACGATTATCCATTACACCTACACCTAGGCCACCAGTTGTGGTATTAGAGGAGCTTATTGACATTGAACAAGATCTCAAGGATTAGAAAAATAAATCCAATATGGCCTTCAAAGTTCGAGGAAGAGGTGGTGGTTGAAGAAGTGAAAGACCAATTGCAAATTTTGAAGTGTTGGAAGCTATGCAACAGATGCAGGCTAAATTAGAAGCAACGTAAATGGAAAGAGATACAGATGATCGAGACGTTAGTGAACATGACGTTGAAGCTGCAGAACAAGAGGAACCTACAGATGTAACTCCTGAGATGAGATTCTTTAAGTCAGTATTGACGTCTGCAACTAAGCCCAGACTGGAAGTTTCAATTTATATAGGAAGCTTAAGCCATGAGGAATTGATAGATTTGATAAGTGACATGGAGAAATTCTTCGATTATGAAGAAACAAAAGAGGGAAAAAAAAGTGAAGTTTGTTGTCACCAAATTGAAAGAAGATGCAACACTTTGGTGGGATGGAGTGTAGGCAGAAGGAAGAAGACTTGGCAAACCACCAATTAAGAACTGGAATAGGATGGTGGAAAAATTGAAAAGTAATTTTTTGCCAAGTGATTATGAGCATACATTATTTAGACAAATGCAAAATCTTAGACAGAGGTCTATGACAGTAAAGGAATACATAGAGGAATTCTACAAAGTAAGCATAAGAGCAGGACAAATCCATGATACATATGAGAAGGTTGCAAGATATGTAAATGGACTCAGAATGGAGATCCAATATGAGATAAGTGTACTGTCTCCTAAAATAGTAGAAGAGGCCTATGAGATAGTATTGAAGGTTGAAGAAAAACTCATGAGGAAGCAATCTACCAAGAATAGAGGTAATTTTCGAGGAAGGGGAATTCAAGGTGGTAGAGAGAGATCTACAATAGCTAGAGATGGAGCTAGCAATAGCTCAAGTCAACATGCCACCATACGAGGTGATGCAAGTGGCAGAGGGAGTTTTTCTAGAGGAAGAGGACATAGAGGCAAAGGAAGAGAAGTCAGATGTTACAGATGTAACAAGCTGGGACACAGAGCTTATGAGTGACCAGAAAACATACGAATGAATCATAGGAAAAGAATTGTTGCTAAGACTGAAGAGGAAACAACACAGATAATAGAAGAAGAAAATGTACCAAAGAAAGTGGAGCCTTTGGTATTTAACAAAGTTTTACTAAAGCAAGCTAAGGAAATTATCGAACCAACACAAAGAAAGACCTTATTCAGGACTCTGTGCAATGTTCCAGGGAAGTATTGTCAGATGATAATTGATAGTGGTAGTACATATAATTTAGTTTCAACAGAAGTGGTGGAGAAGTTGAATTTTAAAAACCAAGAAACACCAAACACCTTACAAGGTGTCATGGCTTCAAAAGGGATATCAGTTAATAGTGAATGAGCAATGTGAAGTTGAGTTGCAGTTGGAAAAATACAGAGACAAAATTCTGTGTGATGTGATGCATGTGGATGTGTGTCAAATATTGTTGGGAAGATCTTGATAGGATGAGAAAGGAGCTATGCATGATGGAAAGAGGAAAACATACAAATTTAGCAAAAATGGTGTTAATCATACATTGGTGCCTATGGAAGAAGGATATGCATCAAGGAAACCTGATCCAAAGACCCTTTTGCTGAGTGGAAAGGAGTACTTGCAGCAAATTGAAGAGGATGACGTAAATTTTGCATTGATTTGCAAGCCTGAGGTAATAATTAATTCCACAAAAGTTTTTGATTTACCAATTGAAATTCAAGAGATACTAGACAAATTTTGTGATATCATTGTAGATGATTTGCCTAATGAATTACCACCCATTAGAAAAATCATTCATCACATAGATTTGATTCCAGGAGAAAATCTATCTAATAAAGCAGCTTACACGATGACCCCCATAGAGTATGAAGAAATCAGGAAACAGGTTCAGGAACTGTTAGACAAGGGACTGGTTGGAGAGAGTTTGAGTCTTTGTGCAGTGCCAAAAGTGTTGAGCCCAAAGAAATATGGAGGCTCGAGAATATGCAGTGATTCAAAAAAAATCAATAAGATAACAATCATGTACACATTTCCTTTCCCTAGAATTGAAGATTTGATGGATTGTTTGAGTGGGGCTAAATATTTTACAAAGTTAGACTTAAAAAGTGGTTATCATCAAATCAGAATTATAGAGGGAGATGAGTGGAAAATTGCTTTTAAGACCGATGAAGTATTGTATGAATGGATAGTAATGCATTTTGGGTTGTAAAATACTCCTAGTACATTTATGAGGCTCATGAATGAAGTTTTGAAAGAATTTATTGGTAAATTTGTAATAGTATATCTTGACAATATATTAGTTTACAGTAAATCAAAAGAGGAACATGTGAGAAATCTAAATTATGTCTTACATAAGCTACAACAAGAGAAGTTATTGTTAAATTTAAAGAAATGTTCATTCATGAAAGAGGAGTTGGTGTATTTGGGTTTTTTTTGTTTCTGCTGATGGGTTAAAGATGGATCGAGAGAAGATCAAGGTTATCATGAAATGGAATTAACCAAAAAGTGTCTTTGAGGTAAGAATTTTCATGGTCTTGCTCGCTTTTATAGGAAATTCATAAGGAGTTTTAGTAAGATCAATGCTTCAATTATTGACACTATAAGGAAGGACAGACAACCATTTACATGGACTATTGAAGCAGAAATGAACTTCAAGCTCTTGAAGAGGAAAATTACTGAGAAACCTATTTTTACTTTCCCTGGTTTTAATAAACCTTTTCAAGTGAAGTATGATGCTTGTGGATAAGCCATTGGAGCTGTTTTAAATCAGGAAGATATACCTGTAGCGTATTTTAGTGAAAAGTTGAATGATTCAAAGAAGAAATATTCTTCTTATGATAAGGAGTTTTATGCAGTAGTGCAGTCTTTGAAGAAGTAGAGACATTATTTGATGTCTAAAGAGTTCATATTGTATTGAGATAACCAAGCCTTGCAGTACATTATGCAACAACCAAAGCTTAACCAAAAGCATGCAAAATGAGAAAAATACATTCAAGGTATTAATTTTGTGTTAAAACATATAACTGGTCAATCAAACAAAGTAGCATATGCCTTAAGTAGGAAAAGTATGTTAGTGCAATAAAGTCAAATTGAAGTGTTGGGTTTTGATTTTCTTAAAGAATTATATGAAAAATATCTAGATTTTAAAGAGGCATTTGAAGTTTGCAGAAACCTTGTTTTGTTAGATAGAAGCAAGTGGCTAGATTATTTCTTGCAAGTGGGGATATTAATTAAAAGGAATCAACTGTGCATACCAAATTGTTCTATGAGAGAAAATTTTATCAAGGAGAAACATAGTGGTGGACTTGGAGGACATTTTGGTGCACACAAGACTTATGAGCAATTGAACTGGCTTTATTTTTGGCTGAAGATGAGAGCTGAAGTGGAAAAGTATGTGAAGAATTGTAAAGTGTGTTAGTATGCAAAAGGAAGGAGCCAAAACACACGTTTGTATGTTCCACTACCTATTCCAGATATGCCTTAGGATATGGTAAGTATGGATTTTTTTTTGGGTTTACCAAAAAATCAAAGGGGACATGATTCAATTTATGTAGTAGTTGACAGATTTTCAAAAATGGCAAATTTTACTCCATGTAATAAAACGAGTGGTGCTACTCATGTTCCTAACTTGTTTTTTAAGGAGATTGTAAGGTTGCATGGGTTATCAAAGAGCATTGTTTAAGACAGAGATACCATATTTGTTGGACATTACTGGAGGACCTTGTGGAGGAAACTTGGTACCAAACTAATTTTTAGTTCTGCATATTATCCTCATACTCATGGACAAACTGAAGTTGTGAACAGAATCTTGGGTAATCTTTTGAGAAGTCTTGCAGGTGAACATCCAAAATAGTGGGATCAAGTATTGGCATAGGCTGAATATGCTTATAACGATTCTCCCAAGAGGAGTACATGGTAGAGTCCATTCCATATAGCTTATGGAATGCACCCAAGTAGAGTATTTGAATTGAGAGATTTTCTGAAATGAGGAATGCTCAAGGAGAAGACTTTGCTTCAGAGATTCAAGCAGTAGATGAACAAGTAAAACAACAGCTATAGGACAATAACATAAAGTACATGAATAGAGCAGAATTGAAGAAAAGGGAAATAAATTTTGAGGTTGGATATTTGGTTTTGGCACATTTAAGGAAAGAAGGATTTCTAGAAAGGGAGTATAACAAATTAAAATTCAAGAAGATTGGACCATGTAGATTTTTAAGGAAATATTCAGCAAATGCATATGAAATTGAATGACCCCCTAGAATTGGAATATCCGCAATTTTCAATATTGTTGATTTGTACATGTATGAAAAGGGAGATGGAGACAACACAATAGAAGACACGGAAGAACAAGAGGTGGATTTGGTAAAGCAATTACTTATAGCAAAGGCATTGGAACCACATAAAATATTGGAAAAGGGAGTGTTTACGAAAACAAGGGAACATGAGTATTTTCAGTACTTGGTCAAGTGGAAGGTTCAACCAATTGTTGACGCTACCTAAGTAACATAAACCATGTTACAGAAGTTGGGACGTTCTATAGAAGAGCTCATAGATAGGAGCCCATGAAGAATTTTGTCCTCAGGAGCCTCATGCAGGAGCACGAGGCTTAAAGAAAAAATGCTTCATTTTATTCCAGAAATCCAAAAACAGTTTACAAGCAAAGGAGTGGGATCCTTTAGCTATCAATTTACAAAGCTTTCTAGATAGGAATTAAGTTAAAATTTAGTTATTGAGTGATTTTGTAATTAATCCAAGTAGTTTAGACTTAGTTGCGTTTCTCAAGGAGAATATCAAGCAATTTAGGTAATTATCTAGGATTAGATAGATTCGATCCATAGATTGAGGATCAGATTGTTGGATGTAAAGTATTTATGTAAGTTTTGAACAATTGTAAGAGGATTTGGCTGGATTTGAATTAGACTCTAA
>APFE030144787.1:11814-27265 GCA_000404065.3 Pinus taeda | reverse complement strand
CTTTGTCACCTCACAGTGGTGAAATAAACGGACTATACTCCGGACCCTTTTTTCCTTCGTTTCTGTAAGTTTTTCTGATTCACGTAGTTCCAAACTTCAAGGTAGCTACATAACCCATTTTTTTCACAACAGAATTTTAATCCAAGTATCCAAAGATTTTACGTACTTACCTCGCGGTTCCTTGAAAAAGCGTCGCTCCGCCTCATTGTAGCTGATAGAGGTGTCGAACGCGAATTCATTCACAAATTCTCCTATGATGCGATCGAGCCAATGATCGATAGCGCGGGTGATCTTATCCTCTGATGCTTTCAACCTTCACACTAACTTTGGGGTCCACACAATAGGACCGACAAGTTTCCCCCTTCATTGGCTATCAGCTAGCTTCACAATCCACTCGTATAGCTCAATAGGGAAGGAGCAAAAAAGATCTCATGGATCTCTGTATATAGGTATCTGTCCAACCACTATTCCTTTGTTAGTTGGGGGTTTCTGTTCTCGTGTACTGCATATTCGTGGATCTTTCTATCCAACCAGTCTCCAATCTCTTTCTTAGTTGGATTCAAGTGATACGACATCACACATCTCTTATGTAGATTCTGGTCCCGGCAACGGAACCGTTTGTTGGCTTGAGGGGGCATGACCCAGGTTCAACATTAATTAGCCAAACAAATCCCTACACTACTAGCCATTTCGGCATTAGCTTGTGAAGCATGGACCGAAGTCTCACCTGAAGCAATATGGGGTGACGCTAGAACCAAGTTTCTGCACCCTGAGATGGTTGTGATATCGTTTGATTTCTTCTACCCCTGCCTTCGCGTAGGTGATCTCGCTCTAGGGCTGGTAAGCCAAACCCTCTATTCCGTCCTTCAATACCTTCACGAAAGTATACAATTGACCTTTGCACAACCCTAACATGTGGCTTAGGATTCCTCGATTACCCTAAGTGATTTTCTTATCTTGAAGAATACTTAAAGTTATCACCACGTAATTGGATATTCATAATTGTGTTTAATTATTCAATGTAATTGCATTCATTCACGCATCATATAAGCATAATAAAGGAAATTCATATATAATATATTCAAACCCATCAACAGAACAAAGACATAGAAACTACATAATAAATCATTTTATTAGTATCTCCCAAGTGTTTACAAAATTTTTCCACCCTGCACACACAGCTGCAGGGGTCTGTGCACTCAACTGCAGACTTCTACCGTAGGCCTCTGCACACTTAGCTACAGAGCATATACCTACGCTACAACCCAAGACTTAGTCTTCTTTCTCTAAAGCTATGACTCTCTTACATGTTGTGTCCCCCAAACTACTTAGAGCTTAGCTCTTTTTATACAATCCCATGGTCCTCGGACCATGGGTAGATCTCTTACAACCAACTTTACTTTATAAAACTAAGGGCGGACTACCCTTTCTGACACATAACACATTTCCACTCCATGACCACAAAATGTGGAGTCTTTACAATACTATTACAAAAATTGACTTAAACATGGGCTTTTAGCCCCAAAAATGCCCTTGGGGGATCCCGCTCACAACACCTCGACACATTCATGTTTGATTTTGTTGTAGTTTGTAGGAACTATGATTATATCTATGATGAACAAAATTTTAAGTTCTCCTCCAACCTCAAGGATGCAACCTTACACTGGTTTATGAGCCTACTTGGAGGCAACAGCACTACCTGGGCACAAATGCAACAAGCCTTTAATGAGAAGTACATGGATTACTATAGGTCTAAGGAGATAAAACAATAAATATTTAGGATAACCCTAGGTCTAGATGAGTCCTTAGAATATTATGAGGAAAGGTTCCAACTTAACTATAGGAGGGATAACTATACCCTTGACTCACTCAATCTTGTAATTCTCTAAGAGATTAGGGAGGAGGTAATGGATAACCTCAATATGTTTTCTGGTGGAGATATTTTCCAACTGATCTATGATGACATCAAGACAGTTTTCAAGAATCATTCTAGGGCTACAAGGAAGAGAAGTAGGTCCAATTAAGACCTAGTCAACTCTTCTCCCTCCACCTTGAGCATCAAACATGAGATAGGGAGAATTCTAGAAGACTTCAAGAGTGAAATGTTGCACACTTTTTCCTTACAGATAGATACTATGAAGATTAAGAGGAAGCAAGAGGAAGAAAAAAGGGCACTAGCTATCTTTTTCCCTAGATGCATAAAGAGGCACCCCATAAATGAATGTCCAAT
This sequence comes from Pinus taeda, assembly GCA_000404065.3. Taxonomy (NCBI): domain Eukaryota; kingdom Viridiplantae; phylum Streptophyta; class Pinopsida; order Pinales; family Pinaceae; genus Pinus; species Pinus taeda. Next base: position 25,035 of record APFE030144787.1, on the reverse strand, counting down.
GAAAACCACAAAGGTTTTCTTCGTTGATGAGGAGAAACATGTAAAATACAGATGTCCCTATCTACCGTGCCTGAAGGCTATACACCAAGGGGCAAAGAATGACATGGAGAAACTTTGCTTCATCTACCAAAGAAGGCCACAAGGCTCTCAACCATACCAACACGGCATGTAGGGTTCACAATAACCTTCTTCCAATCCAAATCAGAATTCACCCTTCGAACCTTGGTGTTATCACCTAGATTTACCTCAGGCTGAAGGGAGGCAACTTCCAGGGTAACCACAAACCAAGCTTAGCCTTGTAGCTAGCCCTACAAGGCCGGGAGAGGGCTCTCTCCTTTAGAATCTCAGTCGAGATGACTGGATCAGGTAAAGGATTTTAGGCTAGGTATAGTAACTCGAAATTTTTTTATTAAATTTGTTGGTGTTTTGCTGGATCAGATGGAGCTGGGCAGTTTAGGTCTGGGAAATTAGGTCAGAAATGCAGGGTGTTCTATGGGGCAAGGTAGGCATAGGAATTTAGCACTTTAGGCTTAATGGTTTGAGGTGTTTAAGACTGATGAGGAGCTGAGGAGGGCATGTAACAATCATGGATCCTTCTCAAACAGTGGAAAACATGAAACATTGAATGATTTTCCAAGGCAAAGCACTGTTACAATGGATTCTACCTATCTAACTTGATAACATTCAATAAGAAGCAATGAAATGGATGATGGCATACATAAAAAAATGCAAACAAATGATTATAAAAGAAGAAAATGTGCTTAAACTCCATACAATAGGGATCCCATAAAAATAGTTGCAAATCCTATTAATTTCCTTGCCAAACTGCTTACATTGATGTACAATCAAGCTCTGAGCATCCAAGTGAGTCCAACCTCTACAAATGACTAAAAAAACACATGATATAAGCATCAAAACAATTCACTCTAGCCTGAAGGATCAAATCCATGAGAAGAGGAGCTAATCTAATGGCATCATGGATTTGATACCTGAAGCTAGAGTGAGTTGTTTTGATGCCTATATCATGTGTTTTCTTAGTCATTTGTAGAGGTTGGACTCACTTGGATGCAAAACATCTAACAAAACCAGACATAGTAAGAGCCCATTTTGATCCCTAGTGACAGGCTATGAAGACTAGAACTAACATTGGCCTTATTGGGGATGGCAGCTCCTTGGAGGTGTCAAGACCACCGTAGACCAAGTGCCTCATCCATTGGGCAATACGGTCAACAAACCTGAACAACCTAAACCAATCCAAAAACATAGATACACTGCAACCTATACATAAACAAATACCGGAAACTGAAATGCTGCCTTGGGCAGCTTATTTATACACAAACCTACCCTACTTTTCAACAAAATCAATAGATCAATTGATGTTGTAATTCTAGATCAACCAATTAAGTAACTGTGACAAGGATACCGCTTGCAAGTGCTTGAACCAGGACACAACTGGAAAGGCTGACATCCATCCATGTACAAACTGAATTTGGTTGTGTGAAGGACAATTTGATCTATCATTCAAACTGAATAAGTTTTCCATGTACACTACAATAGGATCGAAAAAACCAGACTCTATTTGTTGCCCCAACTCCTCAATACATACCTCCAACTGCAAAATGTCAATGCAAACATCCACGTACAACCCTATTGTTTCTTATTTTTATGGAGGGAGAGTTTCCAAGAACTTTTTGGGATCTCATAATTCATGTGATTTAATTTGAACATATAATAGTTCAATTTCATTTTCTAATATTTCAGCAACTAAGCCAAGAAAATAATATTTACTTTCAGGTGTGAGTCGACTAGATTTCAAACTAAGAAACACTGATGTTGAGAAATTCTAATCAATCTGAAATTTTGCTAACTCAACCCTTAAAGTCAATAACATTTCACTAGATAATGGATTTGCCACATACCCTGTCATCGGTGATTACCATCAACGTTCTAAAATCTGGATTTTGGATTCGTTGGCAATGAAGTTGCTTTGAACTTTGAAGCTTGGGATCTTGAACAATGGAGTCGCCAGGTAGATGATTTCAGCCTTCATTTGTGTTTGACTGTTGTCCACCATCAGCAACCAGATCTTCAACCTGAACGATCTTTCTTAGAGAAGATCTGTCACCTTGTCCTCGGCAACGGTGCCAAAATGTTAGCACTCAGAATGAACGTCAAGGCTAAGAAGAGGCCATTTTGAGGTAACCACACACCAAGCTTTCGATTTGGCATCTAGCCTTGCCAGACCAGAGAGGGCTCTCTCTTTGCCAACAAAATGTGGCTGCAATGAATGAATCTTAGGCTAGCTATGGAGTGTGGGGATTTGTTTGAAAGTTTTTTGGGTCGAAAACAGCAAGATAAGGGACCATTGTGCTATGGATTTTGAGGTTAGTTTCTACCGAAAAACTTGGGGCAAAGTAAGTGCAATGTTCAGCCAGATAAAATATTGCGAATGAGTCTAGAAGAATAGGGGAGAAAGCCCACTTCCTTGTAGGCATCGAACAGGGGATGGATCTACAATAGCAACGTTAGACAAAAGAGAAACATAGGGTTACTCAACAGAGCATCTAATAGAGGATGGATTCTGCAAAGACAACCATTACATTTATCAAACAAAATCATTGTGAAAGGAGCATCACGGGTGGATGGATTCCTAACTCTTCTCTTAGATAATGTTGTAACACAAAATAGCATAAAATACATAATGGGTAAATGAACTTATGAGAAAAACATACTGGACATTAAACACCGTGATGGATCTCAGGCCTAAAAGGCAAAAACTGCTTTATTAAAATGATATTCAATAAAAATTTACATAGTCCAAATGCCTCTTCTTGTTGCAAAAATCGAACCTCTACCTTTTAAAAATAATCCTATATATACTAAATTACAAATCTATTTTGCTTTCCTCAACATAGGAAATAGGAAATAAAAAATATACTTAATAATAAAATCCTATCATAAAACAATATTATAAACTAATTTGCAACTAAATCTCCAGACTATCTCAAGAACCATGAGAAATAGTTTTTGAAAACCCAAATTAAGCGAAGGTTTTCCAAGTGGATTAACATCATTGTATCTGCTCCTTTAACTGTGGAACCATATTCCACAAAATCTTCCCTTTGACTACCACCTCGCACCTACCTACACCAATCCTGGAGTTGTTTGATCAACTTGTGGTTCTTGTTCCTCCTTGGATGTTCTCTGACTGCTAGTGGTACCTAGAATTCTGCAAGCTATTAATTTGTACAACAATAATTGTAATGTCATCACTAGAAATGTTATACTCCAGCCATTCATTAACAATTTCAGCACCAGCATCGCGAGGATCATTGAATTTGTCAACCATATCAACCACCGCTTAACTAGCGATAAACTCAAAAATTCCATCACAAGCACCTCAGAAATTTAATTATCCCCTATGTTTTTAGCAATAGTATCTCCAACATTGTGCATTCTGGTTTTTCAATCCTTCAAGCAAAAATTACGCTTTCACTCAGACATGTAATTAAACAATTGGCCTCCACCTGTTAATAATGTAATCTTGTATCAAATATTTAACACCATAGAATGAATCCTCTGTCATTTTAATCAATCAGACACTTGGATTCAACATTTTTTCAGTGGCCTCTTTTAACATTTTCATGGGCTTGGCACTAGACTCGGTTGCTGGGCTTTGACCTGTGTGTTGTGACTTGTAATATGCAGCATGAGTGGCTTGGAGATTTAGCAATGAAACGTAAAAGTTGGATATCAGGCCTTGCATTAAGCAAGAATTCTGCTCCAAGGTTGGATGTCATGATAATAACTTTGTTTAGAAACTAACTATTCTATTTTTTGCTTCTATTTATCGCCCAGGTGTAAGTGTTGCGCGTAGGGCCACACTCCAGAAGCGCAGCGCCACAACTAGATTGGCTTGGCTTTTGATTTCTTGACCTAGCTTCAATGTTTTGACTTGTGTGTGTTGTGGATGCAGGGGCACTGAGATTTGGAGCTGAGTTGGGCCTTCAGTTCTCAATTTTTTATGCAGGGCATATGGAAACAGAGAATTTCCATCCCAATCAAACGCTTGGATGGTCTGAAGTCCGACTCGTAGCTCATAGAAATCCCAAAAGTGTGTGGAGCCTTTAAATCTTTGACTTTGCTTTCAGAAATGGTGTACTGATTATGTAGCTTTCCAGATTATTCTACGCAAGAAAACTTCAAGGAATAACATAAATATATGGAATGCACAATGCTATCGATTAATCTCATCTGATATTGTAGCCCCTTTCCTTGTTTTTCAATTGATTTATAATGATATATTCTCAGTCATTTCATTTTCTGAATTTCCATATTTCGTAGAAGATGATCTTAATTTGTTTATTTCACATTGCAATTATTCCCCTTTTGATTAGAAAGATCGCCTGATTTGACTGAAATCCATGGTGTCTGTGTATTCCCCTGAATTCCAATTTTGTTAGATGTTGGGAGAGCATCAGTTCTAGTGCCATCATTCAGACCAAAACATTAATGGTTGCCTACTGCAATATTTTCAACATATGAACATACTTGTAGAGCTATAAAAATGGTCTCTTTCACCTCTGGTTACCTCACATTAATATGTCAATCCGGGATCGTCTGGTTATTTCAAAGAGTGTCTCAGTCTGAGGCTTAGAATTTTCCAGAGTAATGCTTGTAGTACAACTATTTAAAAGCTACGCAAGTGAATTAAAGCAAATCTACAACTTAACTACTTCAAAAGACCAAATCACACCAAGTATTGCATCAGCCAAAGGTTTGGCAGCAATAACCCATCCTTTCCATAACTAATGAGAATAGATCAGAGGTCTGGGAGCCGAATAGCAGATGTTGGGCTCGCTACAGCCTGGAATCGTTCTTGTTGAACAGAAATGAAACAACAGATAAAGGAAATGGCGATGAAATAGAACAGCACATCAGCCAAGGGCTTCGTAGCAATAACACATCCCTTTCATAGCCGATGGGAGCAGATCAGAGGTCTGGGGACCAAGTAGCAGATGCTGGGGTCCACTACAGCCTAAGTCCGTCCTCAAAAAACATTAAATTAGCAATCTGGAAATGGAACAGCAATTTGAAAAGGAACGGCAAATAAATGGAATAGCAGTTCAGAAATAGAACAGCAGTCGAAATAAATAGTCGAGTTCCTTCAGCTGTGATTCTATTTAATCATTTCTATCAAAACACTAATCCTTCAATCTTATATGATGGAACAACACTATAAAACCTTAGAAACACAACATACTTAATCTGCTTCTGTTAAAACGCATATGATTGCATCTCACAATAAAGAACAGTCGCATTCGATAACCATGTGAAACAGACCTTTCCAGATGACTTGTTATAATGCAAAACACAATCGTGAAGAATTCTGTAATAGAGTAACAGTGTCCTATAGAGATTAATCAATACTTAAAGAATTGGCAAAATAGCATAGCCTCGATATAAAGTTCAAGAACATGAAATGAGTTAATCACAACAGAGCATGTAACAGAATATTCTAAAAACACAGCAGATTACCAGACTACGTCTATGAACAAACCTCACGGAAACCACGCGTAATAGTACAAGAGCAAGTGTCCTCCAGGGTCGGGCCCTTAGCCTCCAGGGGTACACCGCTTAAGATGGATCCAAGCTCAAAGATAAAAAGTGAACAAGTTTGTATTAAAGCATGCAATAAAATTACAGGAACTCAAGTCTTCAACAGAACATAAATATCATAGTCTTGATCTTCTTTAAAAGAAATTACACACCCTGTAGCCAACAGTGCTATCCATTTTATAGGAGAAATGGTGGAGACATCTAGATACAAAAATAGGTAAAACAACGATCCCTCAGGATCTTAGGATTCACAGAATCATTAATGTTGCGTTACTTCTTCCCTCTTTTGTTCCATGCTGGTATCTCCACGTCCTTTCTTGGGTTGATCTGTTTCGATCTGGTTTGCTTCTGGTCTTCCTTCAAAGGGACAACAGTTAGCTCATCTTTATCTTTACTTTTGGAATGGCCACCTTCTGCTTTTCCTCCCTCCTGCACATGGAAATGACGATTATCAGTGCTTCTCATTAATCTCTCATGTTTCGTTATAAATTCTTATCATTATCTAAGTTTCCCATGCAAAAGGCTTTTGAGTTTTCATGAAAAGATACCAAAATGGCCATCGAAACATACCTTCCTTGGTACTCCACACACCCCCCAGCTTACCCTTTTTCATGGCCTCATGAAAACACTGTAGTTCACATGCAGAGCAGTGAGGGAGTAGGCTGGAGATGGAATCTCGTGTGGGGGCCTACACCCATGATGCGAAACTAGATGATCAAAGAAATGGCTTGTCTGGCCCTCGGGGATCTCATACAGGGCTTGGTATCCGGGTGCAGGATGCCAAATGATCGGGCTCCGGAACTTATATCCTAGACAAGATGGCCCTGCCCTCAAAACAAAGTCACCATAGAGGGGGAATCGGTTAGCAGCAATCTTGAAATTTTCATACTTAAATGGCTCTCTGAGCTGAATATTCGGATTAGATACTCGATATCGAAATTTAGCTACTTCAATGGCAGGGTCTTTGATAGAAGCAAAGAACTCAAGCCCTTGTCGAATGATTGATTCATGCATGGGTCCTAGTGCTTCAATCACCCCTAGAGTCCTCATGAGATTTCTATGACTTCTCCATAATTGTTCCGGGTCTCTAGGCTCAGCTCTTACCCATAGATCTAATCTGTTTTCTTGTCTCTGAAATGCATTGTAGGCTTTAAGCCATTTAGTTTGATTGAATGCAAATGAAATGAATGCTTGTAATTGAATGTCTCCAACAAAAGGGCCAGGGTTTAGCTTAGTCTCTTGTTCTAGTACAAGGTTATGCAGATAAAATTCACACAATAACCTTTGTACTTTTACCCCATAATGCTTACAGCAGTTTATAAAATCATCTATAGTGTTAATTTCTATGGGAGCACCTGCCCTAACGGCCTTAATTTTCAATTGTAAGTATCTTTCCATTAGAAACAGGGCATAATTTTTGGCAGGGGCTCTACATGCTAGGGCATCATTGTACAGAGCACACAAGGTATACATCTAATATACGGCTTACCTTGGCAACTTTCTCTTGCTCCTTTCGCCATCCTTCAAAGGCTTGGCTTTCTGACAGGTTGACGTTCCTTAACTGTTGTTGTAATTCCTCATATTTCACGGGAGACCATTTGCTCCCTGAGCTTTTCTGCTTCTTGTTGGGCCTGCTTCAAATGATGGTGAAGGGTTCTTGTTTTTGGGTCCTTTTTCCATGCATCCGTGGAGGCTGGGAGTTTTACTTGGACTTTCTTATTACGCTGCTTTGAATTCATAACCCTTATTACTCCCGAAGGTGGTGCCTCCATCTGAACCACCTTATCATCTTTTTCAATTTTAACATGAACTCCAGCCCACTGTTGTTCCTTTTCAAATGGAACAGCAGTCTGTTCTTCTGTTTCAATTGGAACAGTAGTTTGTCTTTCTGCTTCATTAGGAACAACAGTTTGGCTTCTGGAACAGCTCTCGGTCCTTCGCCTCTTGTTCTTACGGGGTCTTATTGGTGTGGCTGAACCTTTTCTTGTTGAGGTCCCTACCCCCCTTTGTCTTGCTTTTAGAAGCCTAATCTGCTGGCGAAGCCTGACTATTACGTTTAACAGTGTCCCTTTTTCCTTTTGTAATTCCATTATTTCCATTAACTTCTCAGAAAGAACAGTAGACTGTTTGTTGTGGGTTGGACTGTGGCCAATTTCCAGATTTTCTTCTTGAAGTGGTTGTTCCAGGGTAAGAACCTTGCTTGGCTCTGTTGTTTCTTGGGCCAATTCCTCCTCTGCCCTTATTTCCTCCGGACTCTCCTCTGGTGCCTTTTGACTAGGAACGGGTTGTTCCTACCCGATATTCTCTGTTACCTTCTCATCATGGACGGGTGAAATTTCTACTTCTACTTCTTCTGTATGCACTTCCTTGGGTGCATCTTTCTCCTGGGTTTCTTCTTTGGCCTGGAGGTTGGATGGACTTAGGGGTTAGCCATACTCGCCCATATTGGCCAGAATATTGGCCAATTCATCTTCTCCTATCGGGTTCTGTACTGGGCTTTCTCCCTGTTATTCCATTCTTTCCTCCTGCTCGGGCACCTCAACTTCTTCTTTCTCATCTCCTTCTTCTTCATCTTGTTCTTCTTCTCCTCCTGTTTCTGTTTCCGCTGATTGTTCTTGCCCTTCGACGTCTTCCTCTTCTGTTTCTGCCTCGGCAGACTGCTCTGTTTCCCTGTTGTTTTCTTCTTCTGCCTCTGTCCCTGTGGACTGCTCTACATCCTCGTTACTTTCTTCTTCTGTATCTGTCTCCGCAGATTGTTCATCTATGATCGATATTGCTTGGCTCGTGTGAGCCCGGTGTTTCTTCATCTCTGCTTGTAACCCTGCAAGCCATGCCGACTTTCTACCTTTTTCTGGTTGTTCAGATGTACCAGCGTCGGGTCGTTTCTCAAGTTGCTTTTCAGCTTGTTTCTCAGCTTGTTTTTCAGCTTTCACTTCTGTGCAAGCGTCCTTCTTTCGTTTCTCTGGGTGTTGGGGTGTGCTATCAATTTGTTTCTGTTTTTCTGGGCGTCCAGATATGGCCATCCCTTTATTAATAATATCAATTAGTTCTTCCCAGCTGCTCTGCTGCTGGGTAAGACTATGGTTTACTATCAAGCGAATTAATCCGTGGTGGCTAACCATAGATTCTATGTGTTGTGCCTTTTTCATACTTCGTGCCACATCATGCAATAGCGAATTAAGCAATGCAGGTAAATTCACAGAACATTTTTGTTTTAAGACAGCTAGGAGTTTTAGATGTCATGGTCTTACCACGTCTTTTCTGCCCTCGCAAGTAATGTAGCTCTAGATAATTTTCGCCAATTCCACCCATGGCTCTCCTAGCGTTGCTGGTAGCACCCCCTTTCTTCGAACTGTTAAACTCTGGCCCTCGTCCTGAAAGATTTCCACAATCTTCTGCAGCCTTTCCTTCTTTATTGTCCATATCGGTCCTGTGGCCGGTAGTCCTGTGACTTTTGCTATTATATCGTCCGTGACCTCTATTCATTTTCCTCTTATTGTGGAGTGTTCTTCCTGTAGGTTCTGTAAAAATTCCTTCGCTACAGTTTCATTAGAATCGTTTAGGCGGTTGAGGTAGGTCAATCATCCTGCTTTCTTCAGGATTCTTCGGGCTGTAGTTGAAACAGTCAATGTTTGTGGTTCTCGGCAGACTGACCTTCCACCCATGGCTTCACTTACAAATTCTCAAAGGAACAGCAGTTGTTTGTTGAGACACAGAGAAGCTGGTGGTGTGTTTCTCGTTCAAATTCAAATGCAACGGCGTATGCAATGGAAATAACTTCAAATAGCGATTCATGCAGAAGAAAACAAAAATGGCAAATGATCATACCGTTGAGCCGTGCTGTGCTCGAGTACAAGATCTTCTCGAATAACGGGCTGACACGTATTCTGGGGAATGATGAGGTTACTTTCCCCCCCGCAATATGATAGGCTATCCTAGTCGTCAAATAAAGGGGCAGTGTCTGCTTCTCCCGCAAGGCCTTTATGGAACAGCTTATGAAAATATGCCATATCCCCAAAAATAGCGTATTACTGAAATCGAGGTAAAAAGTTAGATCGCTTTTAATACGTAAGCGACTGCGGTGAGTTGATGGAAGTTCGGGAATAAGACATTTGCCATAATTAGCGAGCCTCATGCGGTCACTGTCACTAGCTCTGTAATGATTGGCGATAATAAATAGTCATGCGGTATATGGTTGGGTAATTAAATTATCACGTTATAAGATATAAAGGTTATAATTTCCTTACCCATTGGTGTAAAGGTTACGAATTCAATACCATTAACAGAGCTCTACTGCCGACAGGTGTCCATAACCTTGGCAGAGTTGTTTATTTCACCCCGGGAACCATAGTCCTTTGTGTATGCGAGGAAGCGTTATGTAATGTCAAAACTATAGGCCACTATGCAGGCTTGGTAACCAGTTAATCATAGTGCCATTCACAAGGAAGGAGCGAATAGTGCGCAGGCCGGCTCATGGTGAGACCTCCTGTTCCAAGGGTTATTTATTTATTTTGATATACCTCTTGGACCATTTCCCTGGTGTGATGGCCATAGTTGGAATGCCACTTCGCTTCCATCTTGATGATCATGGTAGGCCAGCTCGTAATGAGACTCCCTATCCTGTAATTTGACAAAACTACTTTGCTTACTTGTTTTTTCTTAGTTTTAATAGAGAACCTTTCATGTTTATACATAAAGGGTGGTTCAACACTCCTTAAGAGTAGGAATGGTGGAAGAAGTCTTAAAATCCCAATAGGAAGGTATAGACTCTTTGATCTTATTGACAAATGATAATCAAAATAGATAAAAGAATCAACATGATAGAGATAACCAATCAAAACAGAGTTAGTAGAACAATGGCAACAAAAAGTGATAAATAAGCATATCTTTTCCTTACGTCCTTTCGCCAATTCAGGGCAGTTACTTATAAGGATAGCGATTTGTGATTTACCGATTTCTGTATATTGTGCTTTTGTTTCCATCACATAAGTAGATAAATGTATTCAAAAAGACTCGAAGGATCATTAGCATTCCGCATCCTTGAGAAGGAACAAGCTGTTTTAAATCTTATGAGTAGTGCTCTTTCAAGGAAGGACATAACAACGGTTGCTCGTTTGGAGAAAGGAGCAGTGGGAATCACTGGTGTCGTTCAGTAAAATCAAACAAGTGTCGTTCCTTTGGAAAAAGACCGACAGAAATCAAATAGTGTTGTTTCTTGCGGAGACAGCAAAAACACACAAATGTTGTTCTTTTTGGGAAAGGAACAGCAAAAATACTCAAGTATTGTTCCTTTTAGAAAAGGAACAGCAAAAATCAGAAGTGTTGTTCCGTTTGAAAAAGGAACAACAAAAATCACTAGTGTTGTTCCTTTTGAAAAAGGAACAGCAAAAATCACAAGTGTTGTTCCTTTTTCAAAAGGAATAGCAAAAATCACAAGTGTTGTTCCTTTTGAAAAAGGAACAGCAAAAATCACAAGTGTTGTTCTTTTTGGAAAATGAACAGCAAAAATCACAAGTGTTGTTCCTTTTGGAAAAGGAACAACAAAAATCACAAGTGTTGTTCCTTTTGAAAAAAGAACAGCAAAAATCACAAGTGATGTTCCTTTTGAAAAAGGAACAGCAAAAATCAAAACATGCTGTAAAAAAATATGTACAAAAATAATTCTAACAATTATATACAAATTGTAAAGAAAAGTAAACTTCTTAGTGAGTTACTGGTGGAGGAGACTTGTCTTCCTCCCGTAAGATCTCCATATCTGAATCTTGGCGTAATTGCTGGCAGAAGGACTCCTGGGTAAGTGGTTTGCGATAGAGACGGACTCGATGGCCGTTTGCCTTAAAGGTATACCCAGAACCATCAATGGTAATCAGTGTAAGGGTACCATTGTCATGTACTTTCTGAATTTCATATGGTCCCAACCAACGAGTCTGGAGTTTCCCGGGGAAGTCCTGAAATATAGAGTCATATAAAAGAGCCCAGTCTCCTTCATGGAAGACTCTGTTTTTGATGAGAGCATCATGTCACTTAGCTCTTTGTTGCTGTATCAGGGTAGTGTGTTGAAGTGCAGAGAGCCTAATTTCATCCAGCTCATTAATCTGTTGCAATCGATTAGTTTGCGCCTCGGTTAAGTCTAACCCCACTTCTTGTGATGTTCGTAATGTCTGGATTTCAAATTCTATAGGAAAGATAGGTTGTTTTCCAAACATGAGCTGGTAAGGTGAGTGGCCAATGGTGCTTCTCCAAGTTGTTCTATAAGCCCACAGTGCTTCTGGTAGTCTGGCAGCCCAATCACGTCTATGTGATGCAACTGTTTTAGTTAGAATCATTTCTATTATCTTGTTGTTGCTTTCTACTTGCCCATTTGCCTGTGGGTGATATGGGGTGGTCATTTTATGCTGAACATGATAATTGTTGAGTGTTTCCGCTATTCTGTTTCCAGCAAACCGTGGCCCTCCATCTATGATTATCTCTCTAGGGAGGCCATAGCGCACAAATAGATGGAGCAGGAACTGCATAACAAATTATTTTGTAGCTCTGGGCAAGGCTTCTGCTTCAACCCACTTGGTGACATATTCTGTTGCCACTAGAATGTATGTTTTTTGGTTTGATGGTGGGTTGATTGGCCCCACGAAATCAAGGGCCCATCGCTCAAATGGTTCGATGACTAACTGTGGTTTCAAGGGCATCTCATCTGAGTGACCAGGGCGTCCCGCCCTCTGGCAACTATCACATGCTTGGACAAATTTCTTTGCATCTTTAAAAATTGTGGGCCAATAATACCCTGTATGTAACACTTTATGTGTAGTCCTGCGATCAACAAAATGTCCACCACATGGTTGGTCATGGCATGCTTTGAATATATCAAAGATTTCATCTTGTCGAACGCACCTCCTGATTTGCATGTCTGCCCCTGTGTGAAACAAATAACCTCCAATCCAGGAAAATCTGGTACTTCACTGGACAATTTGTTTTCGCTCATTAGGGGTTAGATGTTTTGGTAACTTACCTACTGCTAGGTAATTGGCGACATCAGCATACCAGGGTGTTTGAACAGCAATGGCAAAGAGATGCTCATTTGGAAACTGATCTTCAACTGCTACTACATCGACTGGTTTTGGCATTCTTGAGAGGAAATCAGCTACCGGGTTTTCTTTGCCAGGTCGATCCTTGATTGCAATGTCAAACTCCTGCAATAAAATCGACCATCTAGTTATTCTGCCATTTGTGACAGGTTTATTCGCTAAATACTTTAAAGCAGAATGATCTGTGTACAAGATAACAGGATATCCAGTGATGTAATGTCTGAATTTATTGATAGCATGTATAACAGCTAGAAATTCCTTTTCAGTTACAGTATAATTTAATTCAGCAGGGGATAGATTTTTTCTAATGTAATAAATGGCGTATGGTTTTCTATCCTCCTCCTGGCCAAGGACCACTCCGATGGTTGTATCTGAGGCATCGGATGATATCTGGAATGGCAAATCCCAGTTTGGTCCACGAAGGACTGGGGCTGTAGATACAAGCTTTTTCAGGTCATTGAAAGCACGTTCACATTTCTCTGTCCAAAGGAAATCAATATTACCAGTTAGTGCATACAAT
>APFE030144779.1:154546-166745 GCA_000404065.3 Pinus taeda | reverse complement strand
TTTCTGGGGTGAGGGACTTGTAAGATGGCTTGTATTCTATCTGGATCAATCCTAATGCCTTCTTTAGAGATGATATGGTCCAATAATTTTCCTTCTTCTAGGCCAAACAATGATTTCTTTGGATTTAGTGATATACCATATTTTCTGCAAATTAAGAATACTTGCCTGAGATGATCTAGGTGCTATTGATCTGATTTGGAGAAAGTTGTAAGGTCGTCTAGGTAAATGACTAGAAAGTCATGGATCTCTTTAGCAAAAGCAATATCCATGGCTTTTTGAAAAGTTTCTCCTGCATTCTTGATTCCAAAAGGCATTTTCACATATTTGAATGTTCCCCAAGGGGTTGTGAAAGCAGTTTTATCTTGGTCATCAGGGTGCATTAGGATTTGATTGAAGCTTGAGAATCCATCTAACAGTGATATCCTTGAAGCACCCACTACCCTTTGTAGAATGTGATCCATTTTGGGCAAAGGGTAATTATCCTTTAAAGAGACTTTGTTCAAATTTCTTAAATCAACACATAACCTTATCTCCCCTATCTTCTTTCTAGTGGGCACTAAATTTGAAACCCATTCTAAGAATCTGATTGGAGCTATAATTCCAGCTTCATACATTCTCTTAACTTCTTTCTCGATCAAAGGGAGCAGCACAGGGTTGACCCTCCTAAGTTTCTGCTTGAAAGGTTTTTGGTTTTCTTTGAGAGGTATTGTGTGTTGGATTACTACAGTATCATAAGACATTAGGTCCACATAACTCCATGCAAAGACATCTTGAAATTATTTGAATAGTTCGATATATTTGAGTTTTTGGTCAGGAGGCAGAGCTTTGGACAATTTTATTATTTTCGAATTTTCTACAGTTCCTAGATTACAGTCCTGAATTTCTGTGTTTAATCGCTGCATTTTAGGTTTCCTAGAGATTTCATTTGAGTAAAAAATGTCCTGTAAAGGAGTGAGGCCTGTAGGTAGAAAGTTATCCTTCAGCTCAATAACTTCACATTCTGCTGCAATTGCATCCCCAGCTTCTCTTTCATGAAGTTCCTGCAAATCTGTTTTAGTGAACTTGGTGGGTTGTAGAAGTTGGTTTGTTGTTTCAGCAGAGATATGTGTTTCAACTTTGTCCATTTGATTGCTTTCCTCTATAGTGTTGGTATCCATTTTTGTGCTTGAGAACTCTTCTTTCAAAGTCAAGAAATTGTTGACTTGTGTGTCATCTTCAAACACCTGCCATTTTTTGACATTATATGGCACTGCAGGTTTATGTTTTATTTTAGCAATGAATAGGTGATTAGGCTTAAATGGAAATTTGCAAGTGCTTGCAAAGGTTTCTAGACTATGGACATGCAGATTTTGATTCCTTGGAATCTTGGTCAGTTGGGATTCAAGAAAGGTGTTGAGAATTTCCATTGTAGCCGCTCTATATGACCTCAGCCTAAGATCATTTGTAATGAAGTTACCCTTTATTTGTTGAATGACGAGGTCAGAGTCTCCCAAAATTGATATCCGAGCTGCACCTAAGTTTCTTATCACTTTGAGCCCTAAGAGAAGGGCTTCATACTCGGCCATGTTGTTAGTGCACCTGAAATTCAATCTAAATGAATGTCCTTCAGCGTGGTCATCCTTCACATTATGTATCCAAACCCCTGCCCCTGCTCCTAGCTTATTAACAGATCCATCAAACTCTAGATACCATAGGTTTTCTTGATTTGAACTGGTATTAGGAGCTTTTTCCATTTGCTTAGCAGGCATAGTTGGATTTACAGTCTCATAGGATTCTTTATGTGTGACTGTCAATTTATTGTTTTCCAAGATTTCTTGAATTTGAACTATGGATTCTTTGTCTAGGAATTCATCCTGACTTAAAGTCACCATTTTTACATCAGTTTCGGTTTGAATCTCAGTGTTGTATAAGATAAAAGAGTCCATGTCTGAATGTTATAATAAATGGGAAAATTTTGGGGTTTTTCTTGACTACTTACCACATACTTCATCAAAGTTTCTCGGTATAGCCTTTTAGGCTGGCTGAAGGCTGAGATAGTGGCATAAGACATGTCTAGTTGCAAAGATCCTTGTAACTTGGCACCCCAGGATCTAGATAACAACATTCCATACTTGGGTGGAATATCAGCTACCACCACATCTATGAGAATTGTCTTGGCTGGATATTGGACTAATGACACACATAGATCCTTGATTAAGCCTAGACACCGGACCTAACTGGAATCAAAGGAAAGAAAGTCTTTGTATGGCCTTGTGATATCTAGGTCCAAATTTTTCATGACAGATTTTGGCATTAGATTATGTGAAGCTCCTGAATCAAACATTGCATTGTGAAGCACCTTGTCATGAATGTTTAAACTCACATAAAAGGGAGAGACGCCTCCATCTACTGTTTTACCATTTGCTTCAGCGCCAAATATGAGTTCTGGTTGATCATCAAGGATGTTCACCGAATCTTTGTTTTCTGAAATTTGTAATGATCTGCTAATTTGCTAAAAAATTCATGCCTAGCTAATTCAGATAATGGGATGGACACTTTTAACTTAATTATTTCAGCCTCCATATTAAAGGGTCTTTATATTTGTATTTTGACATTTTGGGTAAGAAGGTTGTGTCTTTCAACTGGGTTTTCAACAACTGCCTCCTTTACTGGAATGTTATGATGAACTAGAGTTACTTGCTCACCATCTTCCAAAGGTTATCCTACAACTTCCCTGAGTGGAGAACCAAATGTAGGGTGTTGTTTTGATCTATCTTTGTCTGAAACATCTTCAACTGTTGGACTATTTGGATTGGAAGTTGTTTTAGGGATGATTCGGACATAAGAGTCCTTGATTTTATTTTTGGTAGGTTGCTTGATTGTCTTGTGCTTGGGATCCTCAGGGATGTTTATTCTCCTACCTCTCAAGTTGTATTTCTTGTGGACTTCATACACAGTTGTTTGATACCCTTGCTTAAAATCAAAGGATTCCCCTGATTTCATTTGACACTGACTAAGAGTATGAGCCACTTGGTCTTCTTGAGTTAGGAAAATTGGTTGGCCACTATTGAGGCCCATTAGGTTAATGTGGGTGTCTTCTGTTGGTTCACTAGATGTGGAGGCTTCTGCATAGTTTTCTTGGAAGGGTGGCCTTATGTTTTGGTCTGGACCAACTTTTCCTACATTGGGGTTTTGATTTTTTCTAAATTTTGGATTTCTTGCATTGTTGTTTGATTGGCTTTCCCATCAATATTTTCTCTCAATAGTTTCCACTCTATCTCCCAACCTGTCCATGCCTTTAATAATTGCATCAAGTTTCTGTTCAAAGGCAGAGGGTTCCTCTTTGAAAGTTGTTCTTCTTTCAGTCCTAGCTCGATTTTGTTGGGAAATTAGATTAGCTTCAACAAGCGAAACTATACTCTGCATATCTTCAAGGCTAGGAGGAGCTCTCTCCCTGAGCTGGTAAGCCATGTCTGAGTCAAAACCATCAGGGAATCTGATCAATGCTAAGTCTGGTGGTGGTCTAAGATTTATTGGAATAGCAAGATATGTATTGTTCAATCTGGCACAATAATCTTGGACACTCTCTTGTGGGCCTCTTTTCAAGTTCTCATATTCAGTTAAGATGTGTAAAGGGTCCTTTTTCTTCTCCCATATGTTTAAGAAAGTTTGATAAAGGGCATCTGGATTAGCTATTGTGTTTGCAAGGAGTGACCTAAACCATGCCCTTACATCACCAGTTAAGCTCTGGACAAAAATTTTCATCCTAACATCATCATCATCAATCTCATAGTTTTCAAAATAGTTTGTCATCCTCTTGGTATATTGTTGAGCAGTGTAAGTGTCTATACCATGAAAGTAGGTAATGTTTCCCTGGTAATCCTGTGACATAGCCCCTGGATTGGCAGGAAACTATAGGGGATCATATCTGTTGGCCATATTAGTAGGAAAAGGTGGGACAACTGGAAGCACAGGGATAGAAGCTGAGATAAGTGTTGTGGATGGATGAGTGGGAAAGATATTTTGGAGGGGTAAAGGTGAACTGGAAGAATCTACAGCAATAGGAAGAAGGGCTTGAGGTTTTTCTATAGTAGGTTCAATTTTAATGGGTTTCTGTTGGGATGGTTCAAGATTTGAATCAACAAAACTCTCTTGATTTTCGTCCTAAGGCTCTTAGCAATCAGATTTGGATTGTCAAAAATAGCTGGAGGATTTGGGTCTGGGTTAGAGCTTGTGTATCGAGTTTTCTTCTTTGGAGCCAACTTCTAAGTATGTTTTGGTATTTTCTAGGAATACTTGGAGGATACAAGTTTTGACAATATCTTGAAGGAAGCTACTAAAATGTAGGAGGATTTCGGGCTTTCCTTCAGGGAGGTTTAAAACAAGGATGGCCAAACAAATCTTTGAGACAGTTGTTTAGAATCTAAAGCTAAACTGGAGTTGGACTGAGGTAGATTTTATTTACTCTTGTGATTGCATAGAAAAGACAGTTTCAAAGGCTGACTGGCTAACTTCAAACTCCATTTGTAGCTTTAGAGATTAGACAGTAGTAGCAGACATTCATTCAGTTCCACAGTGGAGTCACCAATGATGTTATCACTCAAGTTGTTCCCCAAAACTTGTGAGAAAAGGGAATATGGCTGAGGTAACCACTAACCAATCTTTTAGATGAAATTTCTAGCCAAACTACATCCAGAGAGGGCTCTCTCTATATAATTTAACTTTGTTTATTTGAAGTTTTTATGGTAGTTATGATGTGAAGAGGTTTGTTTTAAATGTGTTTGGATGGTGATTTCAAACAGAAGTAGGATGCAAGTCTGAAAGATTTTATTCCATTGGGCAATGGAGTCTATGAAGATGGAATGATGAGTGTGTTTCTGGGCTAATGGGCAATACTACAGAGCAATATAATCAGTTTTGGAACAATATTGAAAGCTAGTGATTGATGGGATGTAAGCCAGGGGGTAAAGGGCAGTCAAGAATCCTTTATCATGGTGGCAGCGGGAAGGTGCATGAATATTTTCAAGGAGCAGTGAAGAATTTCTTGGCAATTTTCAAAATGAAGGAATTAGTAGAAACATAAGAATTTAATAATTTCTATTTATGGTAGTTCTGTAGAAAAGATAAATAACAACACGAATTGAACACTGAGTGTATTTAAACAAGTTCTAGGCTATTCTTTTTCCCTGTTGTTAAGACAATGAAACATACATGAAATTTGCAAAACATAGAAAACACAAAGACACAATTTAGAATAACTTATTGATACAAAGAAAGACACAAGAATTATGTAGCAGAGCTCAGAATCATCAAATCCACAGGAAGAAGGTCCAGCAACAATGCATCTCAACAGCCTTTGTATTAAGAAATATCAAACTTACAGCACAGTCCAAGAGGAGAACCACCAACCTCGAATACATTCCTTGGGGAGGTATTTATAACAAAGAGATTTACAAAATATCTTGTGGATAAGATATGAAACAATAACTTAGTTTACCTACCCTATCAGAGAAATAAATGCAAAAATAAAGGTAGGAGTTATTGTGGTTGTGCTGGTTGCTTTAACTGATGAGATATTTTAGAACTTTTAACCTAGGAATTTGGCTTGTAGTTGTGTCTTTAATTCACATTCCTGCATTATTGTCCTGATAATTTCACCTGCTCTTGATTTATCTTTAATGTGTCCTGATCCTCGCTTGAGCTCCTTCCTTCATATCTGCCACATGTCCTGCTATTTGACCAAGTGTATGTAGGGAGAAAAATCCAAATTACCTAGGCAAAACTTCCAGCATACTCTTCCACCATTGTTCTGTAGGAAACTGATGCCTTTGTATTTTACAAGTATTTCATCAGTATCAGTATACCTATAAAAGTTAGGCTTCACTTCAAAAAGATGATTTATTTCATGTTCTATAAAAAACAAATTTTCCAATTTGTCATACAAGCTCTGTCCGGAAGTAGGTCGTGTGTTTTCTGAGCTGCTGGATTATGCAGTGATCTGATTTGTTACATACATGTTTACCCTGTGAGCATACTGTTGATGTGATAATAGTTTTTGATTGATTGTTAGTAAACTGGGTAAACCCTTCTACTACAAGTTTGTGAATTTCTCTGTGAAGGCATCAATATCCATGTACATCTCTTGACACTTCCTTTCCAAAGTCTGTATAAAATTTCTCATTGTTAGCACCTTCTTTATTGTCATAATGGTGCCTGTCCTGTCAGTGATCTCTAAAGCTGCATCCTCACTAGATCATTTCTAGCTTTTATATCAGTAAAAGTTTTCTTGATATCTAAGCTTGGTTTTCTTTGAGGCTTGGTGGACGAAACTTGCACGTTATGTTGCCTCTCTAGCTCTTGCTGGAATGAGCTAGCTGAGGTGCCAGGTAGTAGAAATGTTTGTTGCTCAGTTCTTCCCTGACCTCTCATAGTGCTTGTGGTATCTTCCACAAATTCCTCTTCTAAATAGAGATTCAACCTCTGCCTCTTATCTCCTATTTCTTCTGATGGTCCACTGGCAAGGGCATCTTCTTCTCTGTCTCTCTTTCTTCTCTTTTCCTCATTTTGAGGAGTCTGTAGAACAGGGGCTTCGAATGCCTTGGTTTGAGCTGGGGGAGCTTGCCCTTCTCCCTATTCTTGTGTTGTAGTGGGCTGATCAGCCATGGTCTGCTATTCTGCATCCATTACTTCCTTACCCTTTGCTTTTGAGTTGGCCTTTTGTGCTGCTTGCTCTGAGCTCTCAGCAAAAGATGTATCCCCTCCAATGTGTTAGGGCAGCTTGAAAGGTACCTGTCCAAAAGTGTTCAGGTCAAGTGTTTTCTCAAGCTCTTTCATTTCTTTTTCCAATTTCTCTTCTCCAGTCAACTCTTCAAACAATGTGCCTTCTAGCCACTCTTGTCAATTAGCATATTGCTAGATTTCAGGGATTGGACAATGAACATATGCTGGTAGCTTATTTTTGACTTTCCTATAGCTTATAAAATGATTGGGGTCATATGGTGCCCAATAGAAACTCTATTTTAGTCTGAGTCTTTGCCCTAAAATCTGATCAGCCTCTAGCCAGGCTTCCCTTTGATTGAAGGTGAAAGGGCCCAGCTGATTCCTTATTTTGAGTTGTGCTTTTTTCTTGGCCTCAAAGAAATGGATTACATCTGCTTTGATGAATTGTCTAAAGTATTCCAGGGCAAACAAGCACATTGGCGCATATCTTGGAAATTTATAGGGGCTCAGCTCACAGCCATATATCTGAATCACAGTGTGATTCTAGTAAAAGTACCTGTAACCTATGCTATAGCTCTTGGAGAGCTGAAGAATTCTCTGCATTTCACCAGAAAGTCTGTTTGGAGGACTTGTTATCAGTAAAGAGGTGGCTGGATATATGAATAGATCAATAAATTCACAATAAGTGTAAGGAGAATAGTAGACATGGTGGAATACTGGGGTCCAAAAGATTACAGACCTTGGCTCTCCCTTGACATCAAATTTTCTGAGGGGAGCTTGAAACTATCTGGTTGATAGTAGAGCAACAAATGATATATGTATGATGTGTATTTAAACACCCTTTCTCTGTCCATGCTCATGAATTGTTCATGGATCGTATCAGCTATGTAGATGGCATAGTCATACCTGACAGCAAGGGACTATCCTAGAGAAAAGATGGACAATAGGACCAATGTGGTTTCATCTACATACTCACTGGTTTTGAATCCCAGGATGTAGGCTATCATGTCAATAATGAACTTTCCTACTTCATTAAACCAAGTGTCAGGGTATGGAGGAGGTTCCTGTGTTTGACAATTGGGTTTCATAAATGTTTTGTCAATTATAGTTATCTCCGCACTTGGAAATTTGGCACCTTGGTCAAGCAGAAATCCCAAGGAAAGAGGAGTCAATGGTTCAGTTGGTTTGAAATGGTTTGGTCATGATTTTCTTCAGTGATGATGGGATTTTAGTGATTCAGTTATGGGTGATTCAGAGATTTATGATCGAGTTTCAATGATTGGTTAATGTAGATGTATTTTATGGTTGTAGTGTAGTGGTGATTGATTTTGAGCTTCAATGTTGATAATGGGTCCAGTATGAAAATTAGATGAAACGAGGCCTTCATGTGTATTGTTGTGTACCAGGAGCATCCAGTCTGAATATTATGAAACATGGTCCCTCGAGGAAGAGAGAAGGTTGTAGCCTTCTGTAGGTTGGCATCTATGTACTAGTAAACATATCAACTAGTACAAGAGCTAGGGGGTTGTAGCTCCCTTCCAGTAGAAGATGGAGAACAAGAGAAGGTAGTAACCTTCTGCAGGTAGAAGCTTGCATACTAGTATGAGTCTGCACTAGTACAATGTTGTAAATATATTTTCTTATTATTGAAAGAAGACAGAGATGACAACAGTAGGTGGTTTTCACCCACATTGGTTTTCCACCTTAAATCTTGGTGTTCATATGCGTTGCTTATGTGTGATGGTTCATTCTGTTATTAACTGCACATGGTTACTGTTTAATGTTTAATAAAGTATTGATGCACAAATTAAAGATCAACATATGATGAATTAAATAAATAATTAGTTTGCTAGATATATGCTTGTTTCCTTAAACACAGTTGCGTGTACACGCGTGTTACATTCATTGAAGTAGTGTATATAAATTTGAGTATGAAAAGAAAAAGATTATTGACTTGACTAATACTGATTCACACCCCCCCACTCAGTATTATTTCCAATAATTGGTATCGGAGCAGGTCCTTTGGTAGAAGCTTGATCACTTGAAGGAGATTCATAGAACAATACGAAAGAAGCTAAAGAAGAAAGCATATTAGAAGAAGAAGACATCTCAAAGGAACTATGATAGTGGGAGAGTCGATTGGTGATTATGTGGAAGAAACTCTTTAGATTTAGATTCACCTCAGAATGAAGATGAACAAACAAAAGAACTATCACATATGAATTTTTTATCGTCTGGTGATACATTTCTCTGTCCATTTGAAGATGATGTAAGTGATAGCGAAACAACTAAATTTGCTCTTATGGGTGAGAGAGAAAGATGTCGAATAAAGGCAGAATTTAAAAGGCTCACAGACAAAATTAGAGATCAACAAGAACTATTGGACAAAATGGAGTGTGCCTTTAAAGAAGAAGCTACCAAACTAAAAGATCAACTAGAGGAAGGAAATAAGGAAAAGGAAGATCAATGTCAAAAGATGCAAGATGAAGTGACTTCATTAAGAAATGAAGTAAATAAAATGAGCACAGCAATCAAGAAACTCAATGATAGATCTAGTTACTATGAAATTCATGAAGCTAAGATCCTCTCTCTAAAATAAGACCTTGAAAAATCAAATAAACATAATGAAGAACTACTCCAAGCTCTTGAAGAACAAGAAGATGATTTTTTTGAATTAAGGAAATAGATGGAAGAAGGAAGAAACGCTGAAGGAATCATGAAGAAACAATATCTTGAAAAGGAACAGAAATATCAAGTTGAGGTAAATATCCTAAAAGGTAAATTACGAGAAAAGGGTAAGCTTATACGATTCCAAGATAGTACTAAGATTTTGGATGATATTCTCAATAGTCAAAGGTCTCCTGCCGTCAAAATTGGTCATGGTTTTCATGAAGGTGAATCTAGTTCACAAAGTGAGGCAAGGAACTCTAATGCAAAATCTGAAATGCTCAACAAGGAGATAAGAGGTAAATCCCATCAACAACCAAGGAAATGAATTCCTCAAAGAAAATATTTACTCCTAAATGTGAAAGTGATAGTTAGTTATTTCCTCAAATGAATAATGTTGACCATTTAATATGTCATAATCTTGGAAATGTTGCAGCAAGATGCGGAAGTAGAATGGTTCAATATTATCAAACAGAAAGATCATCAGCCTCCAGGTACTTTAAGGGATATTTTTTTTCTTGCAATATATTTGGTCACAAAGCCATTGATTTCTATAAAATAAATATGAAACATGTAAGATGTTATGCATGTAACAAGTTTGGACATATAGCAAAGGAATGTAGGATAAAATTTCAGGCACCATACCAAAAGGAGAAAACATCATCGCACTCGAAGATATGGAAGAAGAAGGAAGTACAGTCAGAAAAATGTGGTTTGGCACAGTGTACAGACATGATGGACTCAGAGGAAGCTGAAAGTATGAAACTTCAATGTTATAAATCCCATACGTAAGTTTCATGAAGACAAGTCATGTATATATGCGTGTTCGAAGCTGCATAGTTGCGTATATGTAGTTTGAGAAAAATGTTGTGGGACAGTCTCAGAAAACATTGGTGTGATATGATTCAGACAATTATAAGTTATCTTTTTTGTCATAGATGACTGCAGTCTGTGGATGTTATTTAGAAGTGTTTTCATCCTCACAAGTTGTTGATAACTTACTAATTTATGATGATGCCTTGATACTTCTCATCGATATATGCAATGATCAGATCTGACAGTGAACAGGTGGAACACACTTAGGTGGAGAACGTGCTATGCTTCTAATAAAGCATTTTTTCCACTATGGTTAGAAGACTTTGGTACTTAATCAATGATGATAATGCTTATATGGCTTGCAATGTTACGGTTATGAGTTTCCCATGAAAAAATATGAGATGATATTTGGGATCACATAAGTTGGTATTTAGATCAGATTTATGGATAATTGTAAATGACTTTTGATGATGCATATAGTACATATATGTTGCTTACATGATGATATTCATAAGGACAAGGAGAAGTACAAAGCTTGAGTACAAAAATTCATTATTTAATGATGACTCAATTATTTCTTTTATGCTACTAACATCATGTCTTCAAAGATGCATAAAGTTCATATGGTGCAGATATGATGCAGGATTCCTATAGTTCTTGGCTTTCACATGGTTGAGGATTGTTGCTATTGATGATATCAAGAAATCTTGACAAATGACCATGAGCTCATGATTTAATAGATAGATATTGCTATATCTTTTATGGATATGCAATATGCTAGATACAAGGATGATTACTTAAGTTGCATATTTATAAATATTGTTGGTTGGCCAGGAGAATGGTGTTATCGCAAGTCACATGAATACATAGCTATTTGAAGACATGGTTATTCAAAGACATGGCTTACCTAGACAAATAATGATGATGAGTTCTTACCTTATGATGATAGGTTGATACTCACATATGTTGATTATCATGGTTGATGCTTGAAAGATGTGGGATGTTCCTTAGTGATGACACATGGTAGATATATTAAGGATTCTTGTAAAAGATCATAATGTGATGACTATGGCATTTTCACATATGATATGGTGTGAATGTTTTCTTGTTACTGCTTGGAGATATGACATATGCTGAGTTGATTCATGGGAAGTTATGATAAGGCACTTTCTACTAAGCAAACAAAGCAAGTTGATCTTGATGAGACCAAGAGGATGAGTTTCTATCTATATACAGACATACTTTGTCATAGGTTGACATATACAGGTTGTTGGTCTAGATGCTATTGACATATGCTTATGGAGAAGATCATACATGGTGTATGATAGTTGATGATGACCATCATGGTCTTGTTTAGATATTTGGTCCTTGTTATAAATGTCATGTATATCATTTGATGTAACGCTCATATAAATAACCATGATGTAATAAATTGTCTCTATCTGTTGTAGTCTTATGATGAGTCCCTTTTGATCATATGATATAACTTGTAACCCCACTATGCATGGGAAGGATGATGTAATAATTGATATATTTCAGTCATGTATATCCCCACTTGGTTGGGAGGATGAGTCAAATTCAGTATATCCCCACTTGGTTGGGAAATTGATATTTGAATGAATCTTTGGTGATAAGAAGGTCAAAGTCACTTATTCTTTTGGAAAATATTTGCAGACTCTGCATGTGCTTAGGGGGAGCATGGTTGACATAGTGCATCTCAACATATACAAATGGGGATTTTTATCAGAAAACTCAGCGTGTGCTTAGAGGGGGCATGATCATTGTTTATATTCAGTTGTTCAGGTGTGAAAGTCTTCTTTTTGGCTAGCCCTTTGCCCTTGATATCAAAGGGGGACAATATACTGGTCTTCCCTTTACCCTTGATGTCAAAGGGGACAGTATTTTGGTGTTTCCTGTTATCTCTAATAGTTTCTACAGCTTGTGGTAATCAACACCAACATGGTTGCCATCAAGTCCAAAGGTGGAGATTGTTCACATTATGATGCATGCATTGTAC
>APFE030144779.1:126768-154142 GCA_000404065.3 Pinus taeda | reverse complement strand
GTATATCTTGGAAAACTAAGTTTTTGGTCCAAGCTATTTTGATCCATGGTATTGGTCCAAGGTATTTGGTCTAAGGTATTGGTCCTAAGTGGTTTTGGTCCATGGTATTGAGAAAGGCCTAAAACTATATAAGGAGGAGAAAATCTTTAGGCGAAAGTGAGCAAGAATTGGATATTTGATGAAATGTGAGATCCATTATGTAGGTTATCAGCTTATGGTGCTTTGTTTGATCTTAACCAAGGATGAACCTTAGAGTTTGGTGAGGGATAAGATCTAATCATGGATCAAGATCTTAAGGCTTGAAATGAATTATCATGATATGGTTTGATCATGTATATTCTAGATCTTAATACTGACGCATGTGTTGTTACGTAAATGTTATGATCTGGGTATGACTGAAGTCTGGAATAGCTGCAAAATTATGAATTAATATTTATAGACATGTATGTTGGTTTTCTTTGATAAAAGCATGTATACATGCTAGTTCAACACATCTAAGTAGTGTATACACTATGCAATATGATATTTGATGTTACAGGTGTATTCGACTGTTGTTGCAAAATTCTAGATTCTGCTCTGTGTTTTGGTGACTGTAGTTTGATGACAGTATACTAAATGTTTAGATTGATTAATTGTGATTTGCTTCAGTGATATTGGGCTTTCAGTGATTCAATTATGGGTGAATCAGAGATTTATGGTTGAGTTTCAATGATTGGTTAATGTAGATGTATTATATGGTTGTAGTGTAATGGTGATTGATTTTGAGCTTCAATGTTGATAATGGGTCCAGTATGAAAATTAGATGAAACGAGGCCTTCATGTGTATTGTTGTGTACTAGGAGCATCCAGTCTGAAAATTTATTAGACGTGGTCCCTGGAGGAAAAGAGAAGGTTGTAGCCTTCTGTAGGTTGGTGCCTACATATTAGTAAACATATTGGCTAGTACAAGAGCTAGGGGGTTGTAGCTCCCTTCTAGTAGAATCTGTAGAATGAGAGAAGGTAGTAACCTTCTACAGGTAGAAGCCTACATAATGGTATGATTTTGCACCAGCACAATGTTATAAATAGATTTTCTTATTATTAAAATAAGACAGAGATGACAACAGCAGGTGGTTTTCACCCACATTGGGTTTCCACCTTAAATCTTGGTGTTCATGTATGTTGCTTATGTGTGATTGTTCATTCTATTATTAACTGCACACGGTTACTGTTAAATGTTTAATAAAGTACTGATGCACAGATTAAATATCAACATATGACAAATTAACTCAATCATTAGTTTACTGGATATATGCTTTTTTCCTTAAACACAGTTGCATGTACACACATGTTACCTTCATTGAAGTAATGTATATAAATTTGAGTATGAAAATAAAAAGATTATTGACTTGACTAATACTGATTCAATCCCCCCTCTCAGTATTATTTCCAAAAATTTGCGATCTGACTTAGTTTATAAATTTTTCTTATCTATCTCTCAAAAGTTTTGGAACTTGTCAAGAAGTTGAGGCACTTCAACTCTTGTTGATGGTTATGTCAAGTTCTCGCAATCCTCATAAAATTACTTAACCATGTCATATCTATATTTTCTCGCACAATTATTTAATTTGTATTATTTCATTGGATGAACACTCATCCTTAATGGATTTTGGAATTCCTCACTACAATTTTCCTATTTCTCAAGGTCGGGGTTTTGATCATACTATTGTATTAAATTCATCTTCATGCAAATATCTTGTATTAAATTTAGGTTTGGAGTTTATACCTTTCGTAAATGTCTGGAGTCATGAAGATGATCAAATTGGATATCACCTTTGGCCAAAAATTCCATATCTATTGAGTGCTACAGTGAATAATCAACTCCTAGTTCTTTTTTTTTATGAATGTCTTTACATCACCATAAATAATCTTGAGCGATGGAAAGCACTTCAGCTATTTCTTGAATCAAGTTCCTGTTTTTCACCAATTACAACGAAATTGGTTTCGTATATTTTCTATATTAAAATTCCTTTTCAATTGTTTCGATGGTTTCGATGCTTGTGTAATTTGTCACTAGTTACAAAATGGTTTGTCATATTTGGCATGGAAGGAAGTTGGTTCTATTCTTTAAAGTGTTTTTCGAGCTGGTAAAATTGATTTATCTTGGTTAGTTACTAATTTGGAATTTGATGCTTCAATTAGTCCATCTAATCATGATTTTTTCTCTAATGACTATGATTCAACTTGTCATTTTCCCATCAACACATCCAATGAAAATTGTTTTACATCTTTGATATTCATGGTTTAACATCTCATCCTTTGATTACTTTCCAAATAGTTGAGGTGCTTCAGCCTTCGTTGATGGTCATGTTGGGTCCTCATTTTCTTGACAAGCTAGATGATATGATGAGATCAATTGTCTCTCACAATATTCTCATATGGACCCTGTGCTTCTAATTGAAAATTCATGTTTTCAAGGATTGTAGGGCTTTCAAGAGGAACGTTTCAAATTTCATGATCCAATCTATGATTTCCTGCAAGCATATTTCTTAGCAAGTGCTTCAGATAATAGTATGTTTTGGTCTTTTCTCATGGTTGCTAAGAAGGATGAGATAGATGAAGGTGCATTCACAAGAATATTTCATGGTTTGTCTACTTATAATGGTCATGGAAAATTTAATAATGTGAACTTGTTAGAAGTAGGGGCCATGGCCTATATTTCCACTGACAGGAAACACCTTCTATTTGTTGTGCAAATTATTTAAGCTATTATATTTTTTGTGGCACAATATTTTGTATTTGTTTTAATTTCTTGCATATTTGTGTATCTAGGTCAGGAGAAACAATGGTGGCTTCACTAGAAATTTCATTACACTTGACCCTAACATTCTAACAATTTAGGTTAGGAGTAGGATTAGCTGCATTCTAGTTTCCCCTCTCTTGCACTCATCCTACACTTCTTCTCCCTAACGTTTCTTGTGCTATCCTACTTCTGTCTTGCATCGTGTTTGGTTTAGCCTAATTTTTCTTCTTCTTTGGTTTTACTTTTTGGTTGTGTCATTTTTTCTTTTATTTTCCTTTATTGAGAATTTGCATGAAGGGTGTCCCATTTCAGCACAAATGGTAATGTGGAAAAATAGAGAAGGACTTTGTGACACTACAACATCTAGTTAACATTTGGTCCTCCTTCTTTGTTCTGGCTATATCTTTTGGTCAATAATGTTATGAGAAGAAATACGATTTGTCCGTAAGGAGAGTTTTGTGTTGAACCATGATACCTATGTTTATTCTACAAACTGTATGCCCATGTGGTTCCTTATGTTTTGATGTTTCATGCTTATCCAATCAGTAGAGGAGGAAAATGGGAAAAACTCAAACAAGAAAACCCAAATCATAGGTCTCTATATTATTTCCTGAAGGAACAACCTCTTCCTATCTCAATAATTCAGGATCCCTCCTCTGCCCATAAAATGAATAATATCCTATGCAAAGTACCATTGAAATATATAAATAAAGGTGAAAGAATAGAAATGCTTCCAGTGTTGGGAGGTGAAGCAAGACACTACCTGGGGTATTTTCGGGCTCCCTAACAATGGATAAAAGTTTGTGTTCATGTAGTCACTATGTTGAGGTACTGTGGAAGCCTGCTAGTAGTGGAGAAACACTAGAGATAAAGAATTCTATTATGTAAATCTAAATATCACAAGCTACACTACCCTTTCCAATTCGAAACATTGTGATATTATTTATTTTGTAATTATGTTAAACTGAGAAGGAATAAAGGAGACCAGGTTTATTCGTGGGGTAAGTGGGGAAGACAAAGTAATTTGCATGATGAATCAATACTCCCTGAAGAAATCAGACCCTCCATATAAGAGTAAACCAAGATAGAGAAGTTGTATTTCAACTAGTGCGTTGCCAAGAGTTTTTGTTGCTACAACATTCTCCAAAAGTTTGGCCTACACCAAATTTCAGAGCCTAGTTTGATCTTTTATATTTTTGTCGCAAACATTGAAATCCGTTGTATGTGTTTTCTCTAATTGCTTTGGTCCCTTTTCCAAGAAAAGAAAAATGTCATATTTTCACATGTTAAGTGTCACACAATGTTTATATTCTTTTTTTGGTGGTTTCAAGGGGTTATCTTTATGCAAATGAGTTTATCCTATCATGTAAACATATGTCACACTCATTTCCAATGTTTTGAGCACAACCATACAAGTGTCATCATGGTTGTCACAAAGTGTAACTTTGGTGTTGCACTTGTCGTAAGTCGTTGTAAAGTTGTCACACTGAGGGAAATATGTTTTTAATGTGTCTTGAATGAACTATGTTGTTGTGTCCTCAATTGTTCCAAGTGTATGATCACAATAAAGTCATATCATTGTTCACATCAACATTATCAATCCCACACTTAGCTTAATTTAGAAAAACACTAGAGATAAAGAATTATATTATGGAAATCTAAATATCACAAGCTACACTACCCTTTCCAATTCGAAACGTTGTGATATTATTTAATTTTGTAATTATGTTAAACTAAGAAGGAATAAAGGAGGTTGGGTTTATTCATGGGTAAGTGGGGAAGCCAAAGTAATTTGCATGATGAATCTATATTCCCTAAAGAAATGATACCCTCCACATAAGAGTAAACCAAGATAGAGAAGTAGTATTTCAACTAGTGTGTTGCCAAGAGTTTTTGTTGCTACAAAATTATCCAAAAGTTTGGCCTACACCAAATTTCAAAGCCTAGTTTGATCTTTTATATTTTTGTCACAAAAATTGAAATCTGTTGTATGTGTTTTCTCTAATTGCTTTGGTCCCTTTTCCAAGAAACACAAAATGTCATATTTTCACATGTTAAGTGTCAAAGGAGGGCCAAAACTTTGCCCTCATCCAATGATCCTAAACTATGCATTGCCCAGTCTCAGTCCTCTAGCTACAACCCTGCTTCTTGAGACTCTGGAATGTATAGTTACTTCCTCCTAGGACTATAAACTATGCAATTGTAGTTCTCAAGCCCGTATGTTGGCCTCAACAATTGCGCAATTCAAGCCTCCAACATGAACTTAACTACGCATTGTACAGTCTTTGACCGCAAGCCAAACCCTTGATATCCTGAGTTGCAAAATTATGCAATCACCTTACCTACTCTACCATCCATAAATATTCAGTAGGTGGAATGAGTGCTTAACCCTTCATCCTCTCTCATTTAGCTCCAAAACTATGCAATTTCTTTCTGAGTCTAGCTTGAACTTCACATTATATAGTATCAAGACTCAAGCTTCACCCCTGATTGCCCGATCCATACAATTGTGTAGTAATTAAGCCTCTCCCTCAGCCTGCCACCTAGTTTTGGCTCAGTCACTAGATCAACATTGAACATCTTAGACTAGGGGTTTATTGGACTGATGTCATCTTGTCACATGGGAATCGTAGATGAAAGTACTCCAGCATACAATGATAGGATGATGAAGAAGGCGATGGAGAAGGCAAACTTGTTGAAAGACATCTTTGTAGTTTATTACGCAAGCCGATCAATCAAGAGAAAGAAAAGGGACATGAGTTTGTGACCGCAGCTGAAGAATTGATATCACTAAAGATTCCTTACCTCTAGGCCATATGGAGGTGGATAGAAGAACATTCCCAAGAAGACACATAGAAAGGAGTAGCAAGAATGGCTTGACATTTCCATGTTATCAAGAATTCCATGTTAGCGGTGTCGTGTAATGTCATGTCATCAGTCGTCGTATGCCACATCATTCTTATGGATTATGTAATTTCTTATTCAAAAATGTATTGTAAAGTGGAAGTTCAAGTAAATCTATAGAATATGAATATTCGTGTAAATTTGAAAAGTCATAGGAAGTCAAAGAATCATGAGGGTAGTCAACGAGTCATAATGGAGGTGAAGCATCACCACATTGGTTATATATACACTCTAATTGTATGAGTAGAGGAATTTTCACCTTGGCTTCCACCATAAGGCATCAAAGAGGCAAAGTTAGTACAATTGGGGAGAAAGTCATGGATCTAATGCTCCACTATTGGAGCTATTGATGCTCATTGTATTTATCAATCTTGAGACTTTTACTTAATACTTGAAGCCTGATGGCCAACATGTTTTCATGCATCAATTGTGAATTTTTGTAAGATTGTTTTATGAATATTTTTTATTTGTGTTTTCTTTCACCTGTACTAAAGCAGTTGGACCATTTCAATTATTTTAGTTCTTATCTAATTGAGAACGTGTTGTAGTGTTTGTAACAATTGCTGCATTTATGTGGACTATTCTTCTTGATGCTATGTGGTTATCTTTTCACTTGTGTGTGCCTCTACCAGGGTGGTACTATTAACTTTCCCTTAGAGGTGGGCCTTTCCTCCCTCCAAAGTAGAAGAACCTTAATACACCTGCAATCAAACATTCACCAAACACACTTGATTTTCGGAAAGGCCCATACACGCTTCTCTCTCTTGCCAACATAGAAAGAATAAAATTTGAAGAAAAATTTACACCAATAGTAAGACTAAAAGACATTAGAATGTTTTTAGCATTTTTCAGTTATAAGAACATAAAATTATATCAAATGGATGTGAAATGGATACTTAGAAGAAGAATTGTATATAGAATAGCCAAAAGGTTTTTTGGCCCCAGAGAATGAAGATTATGTTTGCAGATTGAGAAAGGCCATGTATGGGATGAAAGAAGCTCCAATATCATGATATTCCATATTAAATAAATATCTCTAGGTAAAAGGTTTTAAAAGATGGACTATTGATAGAAATATGTACATTATTGGGTTAGGATATTTTGGCACATAGGAAATGATGAAGTACAACTTGGTCTAGTGTATAGTTAGGTAAAGTGTGTTTGTGGTATGCACTTTTTGTAACTTACAATCTGACGGTCATGATATGTTCTAGATATGAATTGATCCGATGGTTCATTCTCTCCTCTGTATTACCAATGCTTGATCCATGGCTTAAAATCCTATTGGTCCATGACCTATGTTTAAAGAGCATGGAGGGTCATTTGTTAGGTTATTGTTCATGAGAGAAGCTTATGTAAATTTTCTTTCTTTTACATTAATAAATTGCATGAAGTGGTCATGTTGGCTCAGGTTATGGACTGTTTCCCTCTTTGAGGGTTTTAAGCACGTCAAGAATACTGGTTTACCAATCTGTGACTTTTTTGTGAGTGGTGTACTTTGGTATTATGTAGAGTCTAAGAATTGCTTTACCTTGACACCATTTTTTCCCATCTTTCCTTCTTTTTCCTATCCCTATCATTTAAATAAATGCAATAAATATGAGGTTTTGTTAAGGTAAGCACTTACATGTCCTCTTTTTCATATTTTTTCCATATACCTTATTGTTCTATTAAACATTGCATTCAGGTAGGGAATTGGCTTGATTCTCCAGCTAATCCACAGATCCACAACTACCTCCATTGTTGATAGGGTTTGAGTGCACCAGCTCAGCAAAAGAATATATGGATAGATGAAGAATGATACCCTCATGGATTCTTTCATGTTTTCTCGAACCAATACTTAAATATAATCGCATTGTAATGTGGTCAACGTCAAAGTCAACTACAAGATAATGTGCCGGAACAAAATCCGAATTTCATGAAATATTATCGATTTTATTTTCCAAATAGAAAATCAATGATTAAGCGATATAATTTGGTTTGATATGGATTGTAATGAAGATACTTAGGCTCAAAATTCTCATGTTGTTAATTGAGAAAATGTTATAAGAATAATGGTCGCTCTATGTTTTGGTGCACGCCTCTGTATGTAATTTTGATAACATCCTAATAAAACTATTTCTGATTAATAGACTTTGGTTCATACGTTTCATATTGAATTGATTAAAGTTGCCGATTATCTCGTGGAGTGCCCCTGTGTGCAGATCATATCTTTGAATCATTTCAAATAGATTTTCTTGGGTTTGTTAGAGTTAAATTATGGATGCTCTGTTTTATGTTTTAGGGTACAGTCCAATGGCGTTTGCGATTAAATTGACATCTGCATCATCAATTTAATTTTCTTTCTACCTAGAATAATTTGATCATTTCATTTTCTTTCCACCTAGAATAATTTAATCATTTCCTTTGATTTCTACTTAGTATAATTCAGTCATCTCATTTCACAGTTTGGTTGTTTCATAGCTTATCAATTTCGTTCTTGTTTTACTTTTGCATTGACTGAAGTTGTAATAGTTAAAGAGTAACAATCTTTTCCTTAGCAACTGAATTCAAGCATCATTCATTTTCCAACTCAATAATGTAGATCTCCTTTACATTATTCCCTGCTTTCGTAGTTAGTTTAGTTTTGTTGCAGCATAAAAATCCAAATATAATCAAAAACAGTATAACAAAGTAGAGTTTAGGATCTCTCTTCAACCATCGCACAAAACTTGATTCAATTAAGGTTAATTTTAAAATAACCAGCTAACTGATATTAGGGATAATACTCTAATATAGATAGCGACATCATCTCCATACTAATTGTAGATTTATACTTTAACTATAAGATAAACACCTTAATGAAACAAATAACTTCTACCACATACAGTGGCACTTGTGCTTCATTAGTTTACCTGGCTTGGTCGATAATTTGCTTGAAATTTAAGAACATTGAAATGATTAAACATTTTGGTGTTGTTGCTGGGGAAGTACAAATAGAAGTTAAAAAAAAAGAAAAAAGTCATGAATTCAAAACATGATATGCGTAGGGATAGAGACTCTAGAGGTAGATTTGTAGGATGAGGAAGAATCTTAATTCCCACAAATTGACCCACTTCACCATGACTTTGAAATTCCACACCACCTACTCAAATCTGAATTCCATTGGCAGGTCGACAAAGACTTCCTAAAGTGTCAAGATCCGAAATCCAGTCTAGAATTTCACCTACTTCATCTACTGAAGCTGCAATTAAAGAAAATCCTACATCCATAACTATAGGAGTAGTTTTTCTATCTTCCACTAGTGAACAAATGCTATGGGAAGCATTAGAAATTCCTAGTGAAGAAGATAAATAAGAAACTTATTTCGGCTATCCATTGATAGAGGAACCAGAAGAATCAGAAGAACCTTACATTAGTTTTGAGGAATATTTCATGGCTGAACAAGGGGGAGGTGAGGTGCACAGTGTCAATGGTGAGGAAAATAGGATTGGAGGAGGTAGACGTAGAGAAGGAGGTGGAGATAGAAATAGAGGAGGTGGTAGAGGTAGAGGAGGAGGTGGAGACAAAAATAGAGGATGGGGTAGAGGTAAAGGAAATAAAGATGCTTTTGGATTTCCTATTTTTGATGAAGATACAACCCTCATAATGAAAAATATTTCACCTTCTATTCTTCCTAATTTCCATGGAAAAGTAAGTGAAGACACAGAGACATTTCTCTTCGAAATTGAAGTATTATGCAAATCATTTAATTATTTGCATGATGCTCAAAAATTGAAATTGTTCCTTGCTACCTTAAAGGGTTCAACATTAAAATGGTTCGTGAGTATAGGGATGAATTCTATAAGAACATGGGCAGAAATGAAAGAAGCTTTCTTAGAAAAATATAGAGATTACTGTATGCGTCATAACTTTAAACATGAGGTCTTCAAAATGACACAAAAGGAAGATGAAAATTTTGAAGACTTAGTAGAGATATTTGTCTATTATATTAAAAGAGAAAAATGGATCATTTTGATGAGGAAACGTTGAAAGCCCTCCTACTCAAAGCTATCGAAGATGAATGGATCGATCTCCTTAAATTAACAAGAAAATGAGATATTTCTGAATTACCATTTGTAGATATCTGTGACATATGTTTACATAT
Organism: Pinus taeda; assembly: GCA_000404065.3. Classification (NCBI taxonomy): domain Eukaryota; kingdom Viridiplantae; phylum Streptophyta; class Pinopsida; order Pinales; family Pinaceae; genus Pinus; species Pinus taeda. Next base: position 144,330 of record APFE030144779.1, on the reverse strand, counting down.
CTCAAGGGGTGGAACATGAGTTGCAAAAAGTCTTAGAGACCATCCCTTATCAAGAATCAATAAATCTGTAGTTGGGACAGTCAGTAGGGAACAATTTGGAAGCTTTCTTGATACTTTCAAGACAAATATGTTAGAGAGTCTAAGTGAACAACTAGACTCCCTTAAAATATAGAATAATAAAAAATATGAAAATGTTGCATTATCCATTTTCCATCCTAGATGTTGAAGGAAGCATGCCCTAAGAGAGTGTCCTTTAGATTTAAAAACTATAGACAATTGTGCCATATGTGTAGATAACCATGATACTAAGGATTTTCCATCTTTACCAAATCTCAAATATGTATTTAATGATGAAGGGATACCAGAACAAGTAGACACCCTTTACTTTATTTCTAAGAGACCATGGTAGAACTCTCAACCAAATCAATCGCAAAGCCTTAGACAACAACAATTTGCTCAGTCTTCACAAAATAATTGGAATCCATCCTGGTAGCCTTGTGCTCAACCACAATCACAATCTTGGAATCAATGATGGCAACGTCCTTATTGGGCTTATGCTCAATATCAACAATATTCACCATCCTATATTAATTTTCCACCACAATTCCTACCCTAATCTAATCAAATTCCTCAAACCAATCAATTACCTAAAGTCCCAGTTAAAAATCAAAATACATAGCTTTCCCTACCACTTGCACAAAAATAAAATCAATTACCCGCTCAACCACTTCCAAATCCTAACAATAAAATGTCACAACAATCTGTTTACAATACGGAAGAGAAAAATCCTCAAACCTATTTAAGAACTTCACTAGATCAGTGGGTTTTGGGAGATTCTACGATTCGCACTTGCAACATGTCGAGACCAGCCGAGAAGGAGCAAAAGCATGTTGAGAAGGAACCTGAGATGGAAGCACAGCCAGGCTCTGTTGAAGCTATTTCTATCGAGCTTCTAGCTCCCCTAGGATGGAAGAAATAGAATGAGCCGAGGCAGGTGCAAGTTTGCCTCTTTGAATTTTCGTGGTTTATCGAGATGGGTTCTAGAAGTACTTCCCCTACTACTGCCATGCTTGCAATTGTATGTCAAGATTATCGGCCGGAGACCCTGCCCTTTGTCCCACCTGTGGCGAAGGGTTTATAGAGGAAGTAAGTGATGGAGTTTCTATCTCTTAAACAAACCCCTTTGACGGCTTCTTAATGGAGGATAGAGAGAGGCCTTCTTGGGCTGACCTCATGGCCACCTTGCTCAGTCAGTTGAATAACCAAGGAATCAACGAAGGCCATGACCACGTTCATGACCGGATGTTCTACAGTCACCTTCTGATTTTTAGACAGGGCTCAATGGGGGCTAAGGGCCACATGGAGTTGATTTTGAGTGGCGATATAGAAAAATAACTCAGGGCCTTGCCTACAAACTTTGTGGATTATTTCATGGGCTCGAGATAAGAATAACTCATAGAACATCCATCTCAGAATGATCGACGCGACCCTCCTCCTACCCCAATTGCATCCGTGGATGCAATTACCAGGATTAAGATTAATACTCGACATCTGGTTAACAATTTGCACTACCTTGTTTGCAAGGATAGGTTCGAGGTTGGCCTCGAAGCCAGGGAGATGCCCTACAAGCACATTTACCATTCAGATTGCATACTTCCCTGGCTGGCCCAATACAATACATGTTCTGTTTGTCGCCATGTATTTCCAGGCAGTGTTCCTGATGGCACATAGGATAGATCTTCATTCAAGCCCAGCAGTGCTGCCTCATACCCTTCGAACCTTCAGCATCTGGCGGCCAATGAAGCACATTTGATGATTATTTCCCTAAACGCTCTACAACCATCAGTTACCAGTGTTGATCAACAGTCCAAAGATTCATGAACAAGTGCATGGACAAGCAATAACGAGTCCTGCTATATGGACTGTTTGCAGAGACACCCAGAACATGTTCTAGGAACCTCCAGGCTGGAGCAGAACCCCTAGTAAGCCCTTAACAGTATCAATTTTTTATTAAAATACCTTTATGGATATCTATCTTGGTTTGGGTTCTTGCAATAGACTTTGTTTTACTTTTGAAGAATAGCATTTTCCACCATATTGGATATCCTGTCAGATCTCAACATTTGATATATGGGGGCAGAGCTCTCTAGGACACCAGACCTCTCATGGAGTATAATATTATATCTGCATCTACAATAATACTCAATATGAGACTGAGAGGTGGCATAGCAGTAGACTATAGTAAATGAAAACAAACAAGACGTGGCATAGAGAGCAGTTCAACAAAAAATATAGAAACACAACAGAAGCACAAAAATGTAGGGCTTTCCTTCAAGAACACCCTCCAAGGGAAAAATACTCCTATAGTGACTCCAAAGCAAGCTAGAACTGAACTTAGCCCATATATTGTGGAGCAATTTAATTATACCCTAGAATTAAGCATATATATACCAAAAATAGATGAACATTGTAATATTTTTGAAAAACAAGCTATTATCAGTAGATTCAATTGTTTTTGGCAAAAACCTTTCGAGCTCTTCCATTGGATTTTCACAAACTGGACTACACGCTGTGAAATTCATCTTTGTTCCAAGGGTTTCTTCATTGTAAATTTCCCTTCAGCAAAGGCCAGAGACATTATATTACTAGAAGGACCATGGTTTTAGGGATCCACATGCCTCTTCATCACACCATGGTTTCCAGAATTTGAAGCAAATGCTATGGTTGTATCTAGGATGCCTGTATGGGCCATTTACATAATCTCCCATTACATCTTTGGAACCAATAAGTCCTTGCAGGTATTGGAAACACCATTGGGAGATACATTAAAATGGACTCACAAATACTTAAGGAAAGAATTTTCACTTTCGCACAAATCTGTGTGGAAGTGGATCTCAACAAAGGGCTGCCAGACCGCATACAATTGAAACACAAACAGAGGTGTTGGACATAGATAATAGATCATGAAAATACAACATTTAAATGTAGAATCTGCTAGCAAATAGTACATCTACAAAATACGTGCCCCGAAGCCAAGAAAGATACCCGAAGAAAGAAAAAAACATGGAAACAATTCAAGGGATGGTAATTTCCCCCACCATTGTCAGATGAGGAGGAGGAAGCTGATTTGGAACATCCCATATCCAATGTGAAAAATTAGATGGACAAATACCCAGAAGTATAGGTAACAAATCCACAAGATCCGATGGACTCACAGCCGGCAAAAATATTAGATAAAATGGATACTAGTGGCTCAAAGATACTATATACATTAGACAATTATGATTATGATAAGGACAACCCTCAACCCATGGCTGACACTTCACTTCCACTTGTATCTTTGATGCCAACTCAAGGGGAGTGGCGAAAGTTTGAGAAGAAAAACTGTACAATATTTTTTTTCTTTCTATGAACATCTGATCAATAGTCTTTGACTTGCTGATGAATGTGTCTCGCATCTACAACATGTAATTTTTTTTTTATTAATAAAATTACGATTTCTCTTTTGGAAAAAACTTCACTATATCTAAGTAATGTCCAATTAAGGTCTGGAAGAGTATTTTAAAGAAAACCCCTGTTGTTGTTTAGGAAGCAAGGACAAACCTTCAAAAACATAAAAATCAATTTGAAGAAGGAGAGACCTCTCTCCCTCAGAAAGAGAATAATCAAACAGAAAATGTTCCAATAAATACTCCTATTACAGAACAACCCTCAGTATCCATTAGACCACCTTTTCTTGAATGGTTGAAAATTGATGAAGGAGTAGAAAAACAAATCACATTTCTTGATTATAATATGATGGATGAATTAAGAAATGTCTATATAAAAATTCCTTTATTACAAGACATAAAATAAATACCAATCTTTGCAAAAAAATTAAGGAATTAAGTACTCAAAGACCAGGAAGAAAAATAATAGATATAAAAATAATTCAATTAGTTGGGAAAATTATAGAGATCATGATTGGGAAAATTAAATCCCAAAAATATCTAGATCCAAGGAACCCCATTGTGAAAATTCACATCGATGGAATTGAAATACCAAACACGTTGATAGATCAAGGAGTAGCCATAAACATTATGGGTAAACAATTTATGGATTCACTTAGGCTTCCTAACCTTCAATAGACACCAACACTATTACAATTAGCAGAAAGGTCTATAATTAACCGTGATGGTGTGTTGGAAGATGTTTGTGTATCCTTAGGTTCTTGGGAATATCCTGTTGATTTCATGGTCTTAACACCCAATAATCTAGGAGGACATCCATTAATCCTAGGAAGAGATTGGCTAGCTACAGGTGATGATTTCATCAATTGTAGATCATCTGACATGTTTATCTCAGATGGAAATTCCACAAAAAAGCTACATTATACCCACCTGCAAAAGAAACAATATAAATAGAGAATGAGGAATGGATCGATGATGATGATGATGATATACAACCTATTTTCACTACTGAACAAGTAAGACAGGAGCACCAAATTTTCAATCTATTGAAAAATAATGAATCTTCCTCACATCATGACCATAGTCGAAATGAATATATCTCATGTAGACAAGTATCATTGCTCTATATGAAGAAATTTGGGAATTCTTCAATATAGGTTTTTCCAAGTGAAAGTTTGAATGTTAATAAAAACTTGGAATAATTACAAAATAATCAACTGGTAGAATTTTTACAAAAACATTCTTTTGATTATGCATGGGAATACACTCATATGAGAGGAATTGATCCTAAGAATTGCATACATCATATGTACATTGATAAATATGCAAGACTAGTTAGACAACCACAACGAAGAATGAACCCAAAACTAAAAGAGATTGTTAAGGAGGAACTACAAAAGCTGCTAAATGTAAATTTCGTCTATCAAATATCAGATAGTCAATGGTTTTCACCCCTAGTAATCATTCCAAAGAAAAATGGGAAATGGAGAGTATGTATCAATTACAAGGAACTAAATAAAGCAACATTAAAAGACCACTTTTCAATTCATTTCATAGATCAAGTCTTGGACACATTGGCAGGGAAAAGTATGTTTCATTTTTTGACAGTTTTAGTGGATATAATCAGATTCATATAGCACTTGAAGATCAAGATAAAACCATATTTACCTGTCCATGGTGAACTTATGCTTACCGAGTACTTTCGTTTGGATTATGCAATATTTGGAAACATTCCAAAGGTAAGTCATCAGAATTTTCTCTAATCTTATTCATGATTGTGTGGAAGGGTATATGGATGATTTTACAGTTTATGGAGATTCTTTTAACGAAGCACTTGAAAATTTAGAATTTTTTTTTAATAAGATGTAACAAAACAAATATTTTGTTAAGACATGAGAAATGTTTTATGATGCTTAACAAAGGAATTGGTTTAGGTCACCATATTTTAGGAGATGGAATTAAGGTAGACACATCTAAGGTTGAGGTCATTTCTAAATTATCAGTGCCAAACTGCCAACGAGAAGTTAGGATTTTTCTTGGTTTTACTAGATATTATAGAAGATTTATAGAAAAATTCACAAAAATGGCATCTTCACTCTTTAAACTACTTACCAAGGACTGTGAATTCAGTTAGAATTTTGATTATCAAGCTACATTTGAAACTTTGAAAAAGAGAATGTCTAAAGCATCTATCATAAAAGGACCTAATTGGAAATTTCCTTTCCATATATCAACTGATGCTTCAGATACATCCTTACAAGTTGTGTTAGGGAAAAAATACCTTACTCCTTATGCAATCTATTATAACAGTAAAAATTTAACTCCTACAGAGTTAAATTATACTATAACTGTGAAGGAGTTTTTAGTTGTAGGTCATGCCATTAACAAATTCAGACATTATATAACTCGATGTGAAAATTTCATTCACACATACCATTCTTCCATTAGATACCTAATGAATAAAACAATCACTAATGGAAGAATAATTAAATGGCTCTTATTGTTAGAAGAATTCAACACCACCATTATAAATAGACCTGGAAAATAGAATACAATTATTGACTTTTTATCTAGAATTTAGAATGATAATAATGATCAACTTGTGGAGGATAAATTTCTTAATGAATATATTTTTTGCAGCATCTACTAAATCACCTTGGTATGGAGATATTGCTAGTTATTTAACTACAGGGAAAATTCCATGTCATTTGTCTCCTAGAGAAAAGAGGAGGATAGTTCACAATAACACTTTTTATTCATGGATAAATGAAGAATTATACAAAAAAAGACTAGACCTCAACATCAAAAGATGTGTTCGAGAATATGAAATACCAGATAATATCTTCTTATAAGGTCCTACTTTTAGGATATTATTGGCCTTCCATTTTCAAGGATACAAAGGAATATTGTTACAGATCCATTTGGGCACATCACTCCCATCATTCATATCAGTACTATTAGGGCTCATCAAACCCTAATTCAATTGCTACATGCCCTAGACAAGTCATCACTTTGATTTCCTCCGTCCCTAAGAGTTTTTTGGCCTGAATCCCTTTCGAAATGCTCCTTGAGGGACAAGCGTAGCCTTGGCCAGCGGTAAGTGCACTTCAATGCAAGTAGGCCCAGGGTGCTTTCTGGAGCACTTAGGCCCACTTTGACCTATGTTAGGTGAGATTGAGCGAAATCGTCATAGGGTTCTGGGAATATTCTTACTTCTGGAGCCATCTAGAATATTTCCACACTTATCATCTCCTAAGCACTCGAGATTGGACAGGGAATGAGTTAAGAAACCTCCTATCCTCTAATCCCTTCATCCATGGAAACTAACTCTAAGTTTGGAATGCCATTCAATACCCTCATTTATGACGAAACTTCATCAATTTTCCTGTAAATTGAGAACTCATCTAAGTGATTAGGGGCTGGACTTTGAGAATTTGTAAGGAGATAATATTGGTGTGAGGATTGAGATTGTAAGCAAGTATTCTTATGCTATCAGAGTGTTGTGCTATTCATGTGATGTTGGTTGGAACCCAATCTGGAGGAGTGACAATGGAGCGAACTTCATGGCTGTAATTATTCCTTCTACTTAATAAGGTTGTTTACACCTTTTCCCATATTCTTGTCTTTATGTATGATGATTATATGTGTAAATGCTTTCAATTCCATTTTCTTATAGTAGATAGATCTCTCGCTTTGATTGGTTTTTTGTCCATTATTTATGATTGTAGGTAGTTGTCGAGTGGATTAAGTTCGAGAAGGAGCAACAGGAACTATACAAAGGAGACAAAGGGAAAGTGATAGATAACAAGTAGGTCCCTTGTCTTTTTTATCTTAAATAGAAAAAAATTAAGTGCTTTAAATTTGTTGTACTAGGTGTAGCTACCCACCTAGGGAAATTGTGCTTATCCTTAGATGAAAAATTCCACATAACAAATATGTTAAGAGATGTGATAGTTGTCAGAGAATGAGAAAACCTACACTTTCAAATGAAATGTGATTACAACCACATGTACTTATTGAGCCATTTGAAAAATGGGAAGTATATTTTGTTGGTCCAATCAATCCAACTCCAAAGCAAAAAAGATATATTATGGTATGTACTTATTATGTCACTAAATGGGTAGAAGCTAAACCAGTTCCTTTTGCTACTGAAAAATGTTGTATTTTCATTTCTTTTTTGGGATATTTTTACTTGTTTTGGTGTTCCAAGAGAAATTGTAATAGATCAAGGAACACAATTTACATCCAAATTAGTTCAGAAACTTGTGGAGCAGTACACAATCAACCATCAGAAATCCACTCCATACCATCCATAAGATAATGGAAAAGTTGAGTGTAGAAACAAGGTGATTGAAGCAATTCTTAGCAAGATTGTACACTTACACAAGAAGGGCTGGGCATAAAAGCTTCCAAAATCTTTTTGGGCTTATAGAACTACATGGAGAAGTACTACAAGACACACTACCTATGAACTTGTTTATGTGAAGTAGTTCTTACTTCCAATAGAGTTTTAGATCCAAAACTATAAAACAATAGTCCAATTGGATACTAACTTATCAGAAACACAAAAGCAAAGGATGAGACAACTCAATGAGATTGATTAAATAAGACAAGAAGCCCTCCAAAAGACTAGCCTAGTTCAGCAACATAGATCCAGATGGCATGATAAGTACACTAAATAAAGGAAATATCATCCAGGAGATTGGGCATTACTATTTGACTCAAAATTCAAAAAATTTCAGAGGAAAATTCCAAACTCACTGGATTGGACCTTATGAACTTGAAAATGTCTTTGACAATGGTGCAGTTAGAATCAAGACTTTTAATGAAGAGAAAATTACTCTTTTAGTGAATGGACATTGACTTAGACTTTATCAGAAGCCATTAACAAAAGAATAATTTGTCAAAAAATTTCCAAGACAATTCAGTATTGGAGATGGTTGAGAAGAATTCTTCTTTTCCACCTTAGAAATTTTATTTTTCTCTATATATATATAAAGAAGAAAGAAAGAAAATATATATAAAGAATATATATATATATATATATATATATATATATATATATATATATATATATATATATATATAGATAATATAAAATAAAAGATAAAAATAAAAATAAAAAGGAAATAAAAAATAATAATGTATAAACATGGAAACAAACATGTTGTTGGAATGCTTATAAAGAAAATTTAAAGTGAAAACCAACTCTTGTTGGCACTTGAAATTTTCTCTCTTTACCATTTCTTCCTTAAAAAAAAAATGTATTCCTCTTTCCTAAGTATCTCTTTCCTTTTAAAAAAGAAAAAAATATCTGCCAGGTATAGAATTAGTGACTTTCTGCAGCCGAGACAAGTTTCTACAACTCTAATAAGATTTCTATAGCTAGTTTGACAGGAACACTTGATGGTTCAGATTGAAGAATAAATGACTCCTTTTAAGTGCAAAGTACCTGCAGAAGATATCAAAGGACAAATAAAGGTTAGAAAATCAGTTGAAGGTATGTAACACTTTAATTTTACAATAAGGATTAATATATTGCATGTATGAATTATGTGGACGTAGTACTACTGAAATAAAATGAAATCATTGCAAGTCATGGGTGATAATCGCTTGCCAAAATCATCATAATCAACAAGTTTAAAGCGTGTCTTGTCCCTATTCAAAATCTATCAAAGTAATCACTGAATCATTAAATTGAATGTGCTCTAAGTGTTAACTCATTTCCACAACCTTCATTATAATTCACTTGTTCTCTCATTTCTCTGAATTCATATAGCCTCTCCATCTCTCTCTCTCTCACTGAATGAAACCTTACCAACACCATTTTTCCCTGTCATGTAAAGAGCTCTTGAGACAAAGCATCTTCCATCATGGGTATTATTGTCTGGATGGAACCAATAGGAAATAAGTTCTTGGAAGGATACCCTCAGACTAGGGAATTGTTGCAGAAAGTAGAGTGGTTACAATTCATAGAAAAATTTGATGGTTTCAAAAGGGAGGTAACAAATACTTTTGAATGTTCTTTTGATGGAATGGAGGCTGAAATAGGAGATGTCAAGTTCACCATAACAGAGTTCCTAATTGCAGAAGCTACTGAATTACCTAGAAGTGGAGAAAAGTGGTTCAAAAACAGAGGAATCAAATGGGAAGATTGGAAAGTATTCTTGAAAAATCCAAACATGGACACTACCATCTTCAGAAAAGGTATTCCTAGCATAGCCCTTAAGATTAAATGCAAGAATTTTCTCCTTGTACTTCAGAAATTTATTACATGTGAAGGTCGGTTTGGATGCATTTCTTTCTACCACATTAGGATAATGATGAATTTTCTTGAGGAACATTGAATGAATCTTCCATATTTCCACTTGCATAGCCTTAATAAAACATCAATGGATGTTCAAAAGAAAATTTAGTTCATAGACAATACAGTGTACCATCATGGATTGATAAAAATATTGATTAAGTTTCAACTTCAAAGTATAGGTGACAACTGGGAAATTTTTCTAGTAATAAATCATTTTGAAGAGAAAATCTCTGAACAACCCAGTGGTAGTAAAACCCTCAAGGAAAGGAAGAGAAAAATGGAAATAGTAAAGGAACAGGAACCACAGTCCCAACAAGAATTATTAGAGGATGAACTACGGATAATAGATATTTTGCAGAAAATGAAAAAAAGGAATCTTAGAAGAAAGAAAACCAGTAAGAAAACAAAAATTTCATCTCAAACCAAGATCCTTCCCCAGAAGGAAAATCCAAAAGCTAAAGAGAAGAAATCTCAGGGATTACCAACTACAAGTTTAATAATAAGTACATGATTAAACACGTTAGAAAAAGCAGTCTGAGGAGTTGTAGAACATATTGATCTAGAGGCAAAAGAACAAACTAAAAACCTTGAAGACTCTCCAGGAAAATCACTAAAATTATCACCAAGGGTGTCACTAGCCCTTTTTAGTTCACCTCCAAGAAGTACAGTACACAGTCCAGGTGTTGATCCTATTCAGCAAGAAATGTATGATTACATAGAGTCATTAGAAATAAAGGAGGCAGCAACTGAAGAGTCAATCCAAAGTCTAAGGGAAGTAAGTAATCAATTTAATGAGTCACAAGAACCTTCATCATCTAATGATTTAAAGAAAGAAATCTAAGAATTAAAATCAAACACTGAAGGAACAGAATGGAATTCAAGTTTCTAAGAGTGACAACCTTATTATTCACTTGAGCCTATGTTAGAAAAAGAACAAGAAGTTGGAGAAAGAAAATAGGGCAATGCAAAGAGAAATCATCAACCTAAAGTATAATATCCTAGTGAAGAAACCAAGAATAACAATGGCTGCCAGAAAGAAGAAGAAAGTGAATCCTGAATGTCATAGAAAATATGTATAAGAGAATGAAAATGTTGAGTTATATGAGGACATATAAAACCTCTAGTGTGGGGGAATGTAGAGTCCAAGAAATGCTGTACCTTGACACCGTTTTTGCTCATCTTTCCTCGTTTTTCCTATCCCTATCATCTAAATAAATGCAATAAATATGAGGTTTTGTTAAGGTAAACATTTACATGTCCTCGTTTTCATATTTTGTACATATACCTTATTTTTTTATTAAAGTTTTTATTCAACTACAAAATTGATTTGATTCTGCAGCTAACCCATAGATCCGCAGCTACCTCCATTGTTGACAAGGTTTGAGTGCACCACTTCATCAAAAGAATATATGGATAGATGAAGAATTATCCCCTCATGGATTCTTTCCTATTTGATCAAACTAATCCTTCAACATAATTGCACTTCAATGCAGTCAACCTCAGAGTCAACTGAAAGATAATGTGATGGACCAAAATCTGAATTTCATGAAATATTATCGATTTTAATTTCCAAATAGCAAATCAATTACTAAGCAATATAATTTGGTTTAATAGGGATTGTAATGAAGATACTTAGGCTTAAAATTCTCATTCTTTTAGTTAACAAAATGTTATATGAAAAATGGTCATTTTGTGTTTGGGTGCATGTCGTTGTATGTAATTTGAGAACATCCTATTAAAACTATTTTCGATTAATAGACTTTGGTTCATACTTTTCATATTGTGTTGATTAAAGTTACTGACTATCTTGTGGAGGCCCTTGCGTGCATATCAGGGCCTTGACTCATTGCAAATAGATTTTCTTTGGTTTCTTGTAGTTAAATTATGGATACTCTGTTTTATGTTTTAGGATGCAATCCAATAGAGTTCACGATTAAATTGACATCTGCATCAATAATTTCATTTGATTTCTACCTAGAATAATTTGATCATTTCATATTCTTTCTATCTAGTATAATTCAATCATCTAATTTCATAGTTTGGTTGTTTAATAGCTTATCAATTTAATTCTTGTTTTACTTTTGCATTGAGTGAAGCTGCAATAGTTAAAGAGTGACAGTCTTTTCCTTAGCAACTGAATTCAAGCATCATTCATTTTCAAACTCACTAAATTAGATCTCCTTTACATCATTCCTTGCTTTCGTAGTTATTTTCATGTGGCTACAACATAAAAATGAAAATATAATGAAAAATAGTGGAACAGAGTAGAGTTTAGGATCTCTCTTCAACCATCCCACAAAACTTGACTTAATTAAGACTACTTTTAGAATAACCAGCTAACAGATCTTAGTGAAAATAATCTAAAATAGAAAGTAACACCATTTCAACACTAATTCTATTTTTATACTTTAACTATAACATAAACACCTTAACGACATAAATAACTTCTAGCACATATAGTGCACTTGTGCTTCGTCAATTTACTTGCTTTGGTCAATAATTTATGCTTACAATTTAAGAATATTAAATTGAATAAACATGTTCTATCTAAGGAACTTACCCTATAAATTCATACATGATATCAAAGCTATTCGAGTGTCTCATCCATTGGTGATCCAAATCCAAAGCCGATACAACTGCATTTGACTGTCGTTTCCTAGATCTATTATTTCTGACTACTTTCGGGTCAATAGGACTACTCTATTGTGTGAGGAACATCCGTTCTACAGAGTAAATCCTTTCATGTCACACGAAAAGGTTTTTGGTGGCCCTAGTTACATCCTTTCTAAGATATGGAGGTATACAGTATTTATTTGCAGTTATAGTTCTTTATCTCTTTGTTTATTTTGGTTTATGGTCCTCTATAATTTTTTTATTACTAGATCTATACCTTTCATTTCTATGTTTTCTCTTTTCCTCGTGACTCTATGTGATCTGGGCAAACCAGAAACAAAAAGAAATTGTTCTCCTCATGTGCATGCTCTTCTCTATTACTCCTTAGTGTGGTCTCGAAAAATCAGAAACATTGACGAGAATATCTAGTTTCTAGCCAAATCTAATTTTAAGTCGTAAGAATTGGATTTATTTTGCATGTTCATTTTGGGTTGTGTGGTTTTTTTTGTTTTATATCAAAAGTGGGTTTTTAACGTAAGCACGCACTACAAGGCTTCAATGAAAAAAAAAAACCTTCCTCTTTAAACTAACTCACTTGGTCCAAAGTTACTTTATGAGAATAGAGGTCTTGGGTTCAAGTCTTTCTTTTTGTTGAGTTACTTTTTCAAAAGGCACATGTAACTTCTTTTTTAAAGTTACTTTATGTAAAAGTGTTCTCACCCATTATAAAAAGTGAGTCACTTATAATTCTAAAGTCACTTTATCTTTTATTTAAGTTACAATTTAGTAGGTAGTTTATAAAGTACCATTGTAAAAGTGACTTTCACTTATTTATAATAGTGGGTCACATAAAGTAATATTTTTTTAAAAGTGAGCTAATTAGATTAAGTTCGGAAAGACATGGATTTTTTTAAATATAATATTATCATTCACTTCCAACATTCACGTAGTTCATTGGCATCTTCAACAAATTTTCTTCTAAAATCCATAACTTCTTCATTCGAAAGTTGTCATAGCCATTTTTTTTTAATTGGCCTAATTTTTCAATATATTTTCACTAGAACACTTAGTTTCATCATCTACAGCTTTAATTTCTTTTAAAATGGAAAGTTCATGCCTAGTTATTCTTGAAAGCACCAACTACTTCCAATGACTATCCTACATTGTGGATTTACTTAGAAGTAAAGGTCTTTATAGAATAGCCTTAGGCCAAGAGTCTAAAACTAAAGATGAATATAAGAAAGAAAAATGGTAAAATAAGAAAGGTCAGGCACATAGCTTGATAGGCATGTCTATTTCTCCAGACCTTAGATTCCATATCATAGAAATTGATACCATTGATGAAGAAATGAAACAACTCAATAAAGTTTTTGGAATTAAAATGAAATTAGAACCCATCAACTCAAAAAATGAGTTGTTTACGTTGGACCCCAATAATTTTTTTTCCGTTGAAGATTTTTTGTCCAATTTCAAAACCCTTATACTTCTCTTGGAAGGTGTTAAGGTTAAAAAATAAGATGGCAGCCTTACCTAGTCCATTCTTACTAGGTTGAGAACAGCCTACTTTGTGTCTGTTTCCACCTTCCATTCTACTAGAGAAGACTTTATTTCTCAAGGAAAAGACTACAAGTCTCCCATTTCGATGCCTTTTTTGATTCTTTAATAAGAGAACAAGAAAAACTCTTACATCTTGGTCTTCTTAATACTAGAAACTCTTCTAAGAAAGCCTTAGGACCCCAACAACAATCAAGTTCAAAGAATCCTAAGAAGCAATATCTTAAAAAGAATGGTACTAAACCAAACAAGGGTCCTAAGTCATTTCAGTCTAAAAATGAAAAATCAATTCAACAAAATAATAAGGAAACTAAAAACAAAGGGAATAACACTTGTAGACGTTGAAAATTTTGTAATCATGATGGCCAATTAGAATCCAAATGCTTTAAGAATATGGACGCCTTGGAAGTAGCAATGAAGAAGCATAACATCCATTTGGATCACTCTTCAACTTCAACATCATCTTTAGGAATAACACTTTCTGCATGTGGTTGTCAAGCATCTAGGTTTGATTATGCACTAAATGTATCTTCTTCTTATCATTCTCATGATTGGCTCATTGATTCTAGAGCTTCTTATCACATGGCCAAAAACAAAGCCATGTTTTCTTTTTTAAATTATTGTAACACCAAAAATATATATGTTGGTGATGATAGATCTCTTAGTGTTGTAGGCAATGGAACTATTCATCTAGACAATGGTCAATTTAATGATGTATTATGTGTTCCTACCTTATCCTGCAACCTTCTATTTGTATATCAGATAACTCTTTCAGGTGAAGGTAAAACTATTGAATTTTCACCTCATGATGTTGTAATTAAGGACCTAAGAGATCCTAGAAATATTTTAGCTACTACCATTGTTCATGATTCCACAAGGTTGTATAAGTTTAACAACTTTGGGTCATCAACTATTCCCTCGGTATTTTTTGTTCATAATGATGAAGTGAGCAAACTTTGGCATGAGCAATTTGGTCAGTTAAACTATCGCTCCCTTAAAAATTTATGTAAAGAAAATATGGTGACAAGTCTTCCTATTGTATCTTGTAGAGATGGTGTTTGGTTCGGATGTGTACTCGGAAAACATCATCAGGATAGTTTTGGAAAACATGCCTCTTGGCATGCCTCATCCCCTTTACAACTTGTGCATAGTGATGTATGTGGTCCACTTTTGTTTGTTTCATTCTCTCACTACAAGTATTTCTTCACTTTCATTGATGATTTTTCCCAACACACTTGGGTATACTTCTCAAAACTCAAGAGTGGAGTCTTTAACATGTTCTTTGCCTTTAAGGCCTTTGTTGAGAAACAATCTAGACATCAAATTCTTAAGCTAATATTTGATAATGGCAGAGAATATGTTAAAAACAAATCAATCAACTTTTGCACTAAACATGGAATTCAATTGCAACATATTGTTCCGTATACTCCATAGCAAAATGGTGTAGCTGAAAGGAGGAAGCACAACTTAAATGAAACGGCTAATTGTATGCTTCAATCTAAAGGACATAGTATTAATTTTTGGGTAGAAGCAATTAACTATGCAAATTACATAGTAAATCGCATTCCTACTAAGGTTTTAAATAATATCACTCAAGAAGAAGCATGGATCTCAATTAAACCAGATGCAAGTCACTTTCATGTTTTTGAAGTGAAGCGTGGGCCCATATTCCATATGAGACACATAAATCCTTAGAAGCTAAGACTGAAAAATATATTTTTGTTGGATATTCTCAATATGTCAAAGCATATAGAATTCTACAACCTAAATCCAAAAAAGTTATCATTAGAAGAGATGTAAAGTTTGCTGAAAATATATCGGCCTATGAGCCTAGTTCGATGGATGTGCCACCTATTTCTATTCCTTATAATTATGAAAGTATTCCTTCTTCAGATAATGATAGTGAGGATGAAAGCCCTCCCACAGCTTCTTAGGATACTCCTTCAGCTCCTCAACTTCCAAAATTGGTCCACGCTACTCGGGATGTAATAGGTTCTCTTGCAGGTGATACTACAGATCAACATCGTACACGTTCTCACTTTTATAGAGTCTCTTCTTTACTTGATCAAGCTTCAGCGAATTATGATCCTAACACATTTGCAGAAGCTTTAGGCCATCCCAGTTGGGACACAACTATGAATGAAGAATATCTTTCATTATTGGCAAATGATACATGGGACCTTATTCCTCTTCCAAAGGGATGAAAAATTGTTAGATGCAAAAGGGTATACATAGCCAAGTTTGGACTAGACAGAAAGGTTGATAAACATAAAGCTCATCTTGTTTCTAAGGGTTTTTCAAAAGTTGAAGGCATTGACTATATTGAAACCTTCTCCTGTGTTGCAAAAATGAACTCGATCCACCTTATTCTTTCCCTTGCTACCTCTTTGAAATGGGAAGTCCATTAGATGCATTTTAAATCTGCCTTCTTGCATGTGGACTTGCATGAAGAAATCTTTATGGCACAACCTCCTAAATTTATAGAAAAAGACTCCATCCTTGTTTGTCAGCATAAGAAATCCCTTTATGGTCTCAAGTAAGCCCCTCGAGATTGGTATGCCGAAATGGATAAGTTTAGATACTTGCTTTTCTAGGTGTCATTCTGACAATATTATCTACATCAATAAAATAGGTAAGTCTCTTATCATTCTTGTTATTTATGTTGAATATATTATCCTTACTTGTAGTAATCCCAACCTTATAAACCATGTGAAGGATGTCCTTAAAAAGCAGTTTGAAATTATAGAATTATGAAACTCGCATTATTTTTTTAGGTTTTAACCCTGTACAGAAATTACCTGCATACGAATTCTAAAACAAAGAAAATAAAAAATGCGAGAGCATAACACATAAAACACATATGCACAGGGATTTTCCCCTGGATCCCAAAACCGGGACTACCAGCTTGATTTTTCATTATGTTCCTTTCAATGTTACAATACATATTTATACATGTCGAAGCATCCAATACCATGGACTGAAAACCATCGCATCCAAAACCATCGACTGAAAAACCATACGTAGGTTCACCCAACCTAATATAGGGTCAAAAAAATAATTTCCAGGGGCGTTGCCCTAGACCCCGTAGAGGGGGGCTACCCACCCCCCATTGCGCAACGAAGGGGGGGCTCCGCCCCCTTCTAACCCCCTGGTTCACTACATAGGTTAGTCATGGAAAGAATATAACACAACCCAACAATCTCCCACTTGGTTTTTTCTTTCCATAGGGGGTCACGCGAGAGCTTAGTCATTTTTCAAGCTCTGTAATGCCCATTGTTTCTCTACACCAAGAGAACTTCTTAGAGCTCACAAATTTTGTCAATGCATCTGCAATATTCTTCAAAGTATCAACCTTTACCAGCAACACCTTTTTGTCTTCTATCATATCCCTCACAAAGTGATACTGAACATCAATGTGCTTTGTCTTTGAATGATAAGCGGGTTCTTTGCCAAGAAAATTCCACTTTGGCTGTCACAGTCTATCCTTATAGCTCCCTGTACTAACCCCATACTTGAACACAATCTCTGCAACCAAACTGCTTCCTTGCTTGCATGAGTGGCTGCCATGTATTCTGGCTCTGTAGTTGATAGTGCCACTACATATTGTTTCTTACTCATCCAACTGACTGCACCTCCAAA
>APFE030144779.1:103494-125205 GCA_000404065.3 Pinus taeda | reverse complement strand
TAACCCCATACTTGAACACAATCTCTACAAACAAACTGCTTCCTTGCTTGCATGAGTGGCTGCCATGTATTCTGCCTCTGTCGTTGATAGTGCCACTACAGATTGTTTCTTACTCATCCAACTGACTGCACCTCCAAATAGGTTAAACACATACCCACTTGTAGATCTTCTCTGATCCAGATCTCCAGCCCAGTCTGCATCAACAAAGCCATGAATATCCAACACTCTGTCCAATCCTGGTCTTCCTTGGTAGCACAACCATAATCACTAGTGCCACGCAAATACCTGAAAACCCACTTCACTGTTGTCCGGTGCTCCTTCCCTGGTTTTGACATAAACCTGCTCAATACTCCCATTGCATGTGCAATGTCTGGTATAGTACAAACCATTGCATACATCAAGCTACCGACTGCACTTGCATATGGAACACGGGACATGTCCTCTTCCTCTTCTTGTGTCTTGGACACTGTTCAACAGATAACCTCACACCTACAGGAATAGGAACCTTCACCGGTTTACTATCCTGCATATTAAACCTCTGCAGTATTGTCTCGACATACTTCCTCTGGTTTAACCCGAGCTTCCTCTTTGCCCGATCTCTTTTAATTTCCATGCCCAAAATATAGTTTGCAGCACCGAGATCTTTCATGTCGAATTTGGAGGACAATTGGGTCTTCAAATCCTGGATAATTTCTTTGTCATTTCTAACCAACAACATATCATCCCACATACAAGACCAGATAAATAACACGGTCACCACTTAATTTAAAATACACACAGTGATCTGCTTTGCTTCTGGTGAAGCCAAGTCCTTGTATAAATGTATCAAATTTCTGATACCACATCCTTGGTGACTGTTTTAACCCATACAGAGACTTCTTTAACTTACGTACTAGTTCTTTCTTACCCTTCACTGCGAAGCCTTCAGGTTGCTTCATGTAGATTTCCTCTTCCAAATCCCAGTGAAGAAATGTTGTCTTTACATCCATCTGTTCTACCTCAAAATCAAAAGCAGCAGCAACAGATAAAAGTAATCTTATAGAAGTTACCTTAGCAACAGGAGAAAAGATATCACCAAAATCAATTCTCGGCATATGGGAATAACCTTTTGCTACAAATCGAGCTTTGTATTTCTCCACCTTTCCTTCTGCATTTGTCTTCTTCTTGAACACCCATTTGCTGCCAATGGGTTTCCTTCCGGCCGGCAACTCCACCAGATCCCAAGCCTCATTTTTGTGCCAAGATGCCATTTCATCAACCATGGCCTCTTTCCAGAGTTTTCCATCCTCTGAATCCACTGCTTCCTTCACAGTTCTGGGATCATCATCAGTAACAGACAAAGCAAAGTTTGAACAGAAAGCAGATGGACTATACCTTTCTGGCTGCCTTCTTTCTCGAGCTAATCTTCTCACAGCCGAAGTCTGTGGCTCTTCATCTTCTGATTCCTCCTCTGCTACAGAGTCTGATTCTTCCTCCTTTAGTTCAAACTCTATCTTCACAGGTTCCTTTGGTTGGACTTCATGTTTAATAACATCTTTCACCTCTCTGAACACCACATCTAGACTGTACACAACCTTCCTTGTTACTGGGTTCCAAAGCTTATAACCCTTTAAACCATCCTTATACCCAATAAAGATGCACTTTTCAGATTTACTATCCAACTTGGTTCGTTTCTCCTTTGGAACATGTACATATGCATCACATCCAAATACCCTCAGATGTGAAAGAGAGGGATTCTTACGAGTCCATACTTCTTGTGGAGTCTTATCATCCAACGCTGATGAAGGTGACCTGTTGACTAGGTATCATGCAGTATCCACTGCCTCTGCCCAGAATCCCTGTCCTGACCCAGCACCACTGAGCATGCTTCTTGCCCTTTCCATCAACGTTTTGTTCATTCTTTTTGCGACTCCATTTTGCTGAGGTGTATATGGAGTAGTCTTATGCCGTGCTATACCGCACTTCTTATAGAATTCTTCAAATTCCTTGTTGTAGAATTCTCCACCATTATCTGTCCTCAGTACCTTTATCTTCTTCTCTGTTTGATTTTCCACCAGAGACTAAATTTCTTTAAACCTATCAAAGACTTCAGATTTCCTCTTAAGGAAATATATCCATGTATTCCTTGAGAAGTCATCTATAAATGATACATAGTACACAGACTTACCCAGTGATGGAACCTTCACAGGTCCAAACACATCACTATGCACAAGCTCTAATATATGTTTCGTCCTCTTACCAACAGAGGGGAAACTCGCCCGATTCTGCTTCCCTTATACACAATTTTCACAGAAATCAAAATCCAGAGAGCTATTACTCATACCTTCTACCATACCTTTACCATGAAGTATTTGAAGGACCTTCTCTCCAATATTTCCAAGCCTTTGATGCCACAGCACGGTCTTCTCTCCAGAGACCACTAGATTTTCTGCTCCATTTTCAGGAACTATAGAACTATTGCACCCATCAACAACAGTGCTACCTTGCAGCTTGTACAGAGTTCCAATCCAAACTCCCCGCATCAATACCAATGCTCCTCGAACCATCTTGCAGGTATCCGTCTCGAACACTATATTTACACCCGCATCATCCAACTTGCTTACAGAAATCAGATTTCTGGCCAATGCAGGAATATGCAGAACACTCAAAGGGTTCTAACCCTTCCACCTTGCAACTTTAACTTTACTTTTCCACGACCAATGATTCTAGCCTTCCTATCATCTCCTAAGAAGACATCACCACCATCATATTTCTCATACTCGCAGAAACACTCTCTATGGGGAGTAAAGTGAAAGGATGCACCTGAGTCAATTAACCATGCCTGATGATCTACATGTGTACTTGAAGAAGCCAAGTACACATCCACACCTTCATCTGAGGTGGTTTTCGCCTCTGCAGAAGGAGGATCATAAGATCCCTTTCCTTTATCAGGAGCTTTAGATTTACACTCCCTTCTGAGGTGCCCTTCCTTTCCGCATTTCCAGCACACCACCTTTATAGGTTTTCCTAGAGATTTAGATCTCCCTCTAGATTTAGATCTCCCACTTGATTACTTATTTTTGTTTCTATTCTGGGACCGTCCATTACAGAAAAGGCATCATCATTCTGGTTGTCCATATTTTTCCATCTCATCTCCTCTGCCAGCAAGGCTAAAACTATTTCATCAAACTGCAAAGTAGTTGCATTGCTACCTATTGTAATAACCAGACTATCCCACAAATCTGGTAGAGAACACAACAAACTGATGCACTTATCTTCATCTGAAATTTTAATATCAGCAGATGATAACTAACTTACCATAGTATTAAATGCATTCAGATGCTCTGTCACCGAGTCTCCATCTTTCATCCTCAGGTTATGCAGCTTTTTCCGCAGGAATAGTATATTCACCAGAGACTTAGATTGGTACAAAGGCCCTAACCTATCCCACAAAGCCTTCGTCGTAGCTTCCCCTGATAAATTCAACATTACTGAATCTGAGACACACAATCGTATTGTGCTCTTTGCCTTCTGATCCAACTTCTTCCATTCTTCATCGGTCACTCCCGTTGGTTTAGTACCCAGATCTACTGCGATCCACTAATATTTATCGACTAACAGATCCTCCATCTTGAGTTTCCACAACTCAAAACTCTGACCATTGAACTTCTCAAGCTCTATCTTTTCGCTGCTCACCATCTTCTTTCACCACCAGAATCGATCTCGCAGATCTCCCACTGAACAGGGTCTACCACAGGCTCGAGCGAAACCCCTCAGCAACAAAGTTGTCCCCTTGAACCCAAAACAGCTTTGATACCAAATGTAGGTTTTAACCATGTACATAAATTACCTGGATACGAATTCTAAAACAAAGAAAATAAACAATGAGAGATCATAACACATAAAACACATATGCACAGAGATTTTCCCCTGGATCCCAAAACCGGGACTACCAGCTTGATTTTTCATTATGTTCCTTTCAATGTTACATACATGTTTATACATGCCGAAGCATCTAATACCATGGGCTGAAAACCATCATGTCCAAAACCATGGACCGAAAAACCATAGGTAGGTTCGCCCAACCTAATATAGGGTCCCAAAAAAAGTTTCCTGGGGCGCTGCCCCGGACCCCGTAGAGGGGGGCTACTAGCCCCACTCAAACCCGTCGGACAGGGGGGCTTCCGCCCCCCTATGACCCCCTCGCTGCGCAATCGACACAACGAAGGGAGGGGTTCTGCCCCCCCTCTAACCCCCCGATTCACTATGTGGGTTAGTCATGGAAAGAATATAACACAACCCAACAATTGTCTTAGTCTACAAGTCTTGCAATCCAAATAAGGTATTTCCCTTTCCCAGTCCAAGTATGTCTGTGATCTCCTACGCCACTTTCACCTGGAAGACTGTAAGCTAACCCCTTCTCCCTTTCAATATAAAGCCAAACTTTCAGTCACTTGTACTTCCCATGAAGTTGATGCTACCTTATATTGTCAGCTTGTTGGAAAAAATTATATCTGACCTATACCCATCCTAACCTTTCCTTTATGGTTGGCCTTGTTGCTCGGTTTATGAAAAACCCACATGAAATTCATTAGAAATAAGCTAAAAGAATACTTCATTATGTTTGAGGTACAATTTAGTTTGGGATTCATTACAGTGTAAAAGAATCTCCTCTATTGGTTGGTTTCACTGATTCCAATTGGGCTGTTGACCCTAACGATCAGAAGTCTACTGCAAGTTATGTATTCACTATTGGTTCTAGACCTATTGCATGGACTTGCAAGAAATAAAGTGTCATTTATCTTTTGTTAGTAGAAGAAGAGTGTCATGGCACCATTCAAGCTAGTAAGGAAGCCCTGTGGCTTCCTTAGATTGTGTCAAAGTTTAGTTCTCAGCAACAGCATCCAACTACACTTTGGTGTGACAATCAAACTGCCATTCAACTATGCAAAGATCCCATCCAACATAAGCACAAAAAACACATTGAACTACACATGCACCTCATCATAAATCTCATTCATGACCATGTTCTTGAAGTGCAATATTGTTCAACTGATGATCAATTTGCTGACATATTTACAAAGGCTCTCATAGAGGTGAAGCTTACTAAACTTCGATTTATGGTTGGAGTTTAGGAAGTTGTCACTAAGGGGGGATAGGATCTTCTCCTATTGTCTCATATTTGTACATCCTTCAATCCTATCCCAAGTTGTTCTAAATGGGGGATGATATGATATTCTGACACATAGGAAATAATTAAGTACAAGTTGATCTAGTGTATACTTAGGTAAAGTGTGTTTATTTAGTATTTACTTTTTGTAACTTACAATATTACTTTCTGGATATGTTCTAGACGTGAAGTGATTCGACGGTTCATTCTCCCCTTGGTATTACCAACACTTGATCGTGGCTTAACACTTGATTGGTCCATGATCTATATTTAAAGAGCATGGAGATTCATTTGTTAGGTGACCATTCATGAGAGAATCTTATGTAATTTTTCTTTATTTTACACTAATAAATTGCCTAAAGTGGCCACGTTGGCTCAGGTCGTGGATTGTTTCCCTTTTTCAGGGTTTTAACCACATCAAAAATACTAGTGTACTGATCTGTGATATGTTTGTGAGCATTTTCCATTAGTGTTCTATCTAAGGAACCTACCCTATAAATTCTTACATACTGAAGATGATCACTTGCTAATTATCGTGGCTTATGTATATGATATTAGCACGGAAAATTTTAGGGGCTAATATTTAAAAGTGGGCTAATTTTCTACATTTTTTCCAAAAAATATTAGCTAATTTCCATTTTGTTTAAAAAATGATTCACCCACATTTTATAGTATAAAATTATTTTACCTTTAAAATATCGAAAATTTTATATAGACTAATATAAAATCATTAGAAATCTAAACTTTTTTAATAAAATAGTGTCAAACATTCTACAATTTGCATATTAGGGACTAGTAAGATTTACCAATGTTTCTAAACTTTATGATAAACTTCCATCCTTAAAATTTTCCTTGGATATTAGCTTTGGTAGTGATTTCTAATAAATTTCATAATATTGTGCTGAGGTAATGCAAAAGGAATTTGAAATGTCAGTGATAGAGATTTGTCCTTCTACATTGGATTGAAAATTACCCAATCTAAAAAGGGTATATTTATCTCTTAATCCAATTATTTAAATGAAACATTGAATAAATTTGGGATTGAAGAATGGAAGCTAGTTTGTACCCCCATGGTGACTATTTCTAAACTAAGTAAAGAGGATGAATGTCCATGTATGAATAAAAAATCTTATAGATCAATGATTCTAAGATTTTTTTATCCAACTATTTCATGGCCAAACATAATGTAAGCACTGGGCTTGGTATTCACATTTTAAGAAAGTCCCAATGAAATTCATGTTAATGCAATGAAGAGAATTTTCAAATATTTCCAAGGAATAATAGATTATGGCTTGTGGTATGGTAGACGTAAATATTTCAATTTAAAATATTGTGTTGATTCTCATTGGGCTGGTAGCATTGATGACATGAAACATACCTTAGGAGAAGAATATTTATTAGGGAACTTTCTGATATCATGGGTGAGCAAAAAGAAGGACTTAATCTATCTATCCATAGTACAATATGAAGACATAATTGTAGCCACTTGTTTCACTTGAATTATGTAGATGAAGTAGATCCTCAAAGACATCAATGTTGACTTAAATGTACCTATTCCAATCTTGTGTGGCAACACTAGTTCTATTAACATATCCAAGAATCATTGTATGCATTCAAAGATAAATATATTTTGATCAAATATCATTGCTTGAGATAATGGTTTGTTTCTAAGATTGTATGTATTAATTATGTGGCCACTAGTGAGTAGCGTATAGACATATTTACAAAGCCCCTATTGCAAGAGCCATTTGAATATCTCAATAAAAAAACTTGAAGTAGTATCTTCAATAGAAAATGGCCTCAACTCAAGAAATGGTTCGTAGCTACTTAGATAGTGATTAATTTAATAAATAGGTTGTAGGAGATGGGCATTAGATTTGGACATGGCTCTAAGGGGTGGTGATGTTACCCTTTACGATTAATATTAAAGGAGGAGATGAATTGTTGGGGTGCAGTGGACCAAACATTGTGACATGACAACACCCAACGGGGAGCTGTCACTGAAGAACATGTGTTTGATAGTTTACAGGGAGTTTTTTTTAAAGGAGAAGAGTCCGAAAAAAGTCTAAGGGAGTATTAATATTGATTAGAGCCATCAATGTTACAACAATGTTTTCCATTGTTTCCATCAATACCGAAGGGGGGGATTGTTGGGCCAAATGTTCTCAATGATGTCAAAAGCAGTGGTTCCATGGAACCTACCTAGAAAAATGAATTTGAGGGGAGGTCCTCTAGTAGGTGCAATTTTTAGTAGAGACCCATCATAGTAGCAGGATAGGTGAGGAAACTAAAAATATTATAACTATGATGGTTGGGTGTCATAGTATTTGAATGAACTTCTATCGTAGGGGTTTTACTCATTTTCTTTTACAATGTGCTCATATTGATATGCCTTGGTAAGGCCTTTCAAATGGTACAAGGCTACCTAAAAATATCCAATGGATGATGGAGTTATGACTAGTTGAAGTATTTTGCAAAGTTGCAGGCCTCAAGGTTGTTCATAGACCTTGTGTTTTGCAATAAATTTATTTGTTAAATAAGTTTTAGGCCTTTGGGCTAGTTAGGATGTAGGGTTATCGAGGTAACTACTAGAACACATCATAGGATAGTGTGGACTAATGATGGTATGACACATTGTACACTTCCATTAACCACTGAGGATGAGAAAGATAATGAATTGAAAACCATGGTTGCAAGACGTTCTCAACATATTCTAACATGGTACCCAATACTTGGGACACATATCATGCAAATTTGAATTTGTTTAGGTGCTAAAATGGCCTACTTTCAGGTGACACATGGCACTATCAACAAGGGGCATGTGGCATAGACGATGGCAACATAATGATGTGGAAAAAAACCTAAATATCATGCCATGAGGTCATTTTGTTTAGTTTTACTTTGTATTTGATTTATCTTTAAATTCGACATTAAACAAGTTACACGCTCAAAATCAAAGGGAAAGGCCTATTGTCCAACAATTCATACTAGTCGGGGAATTGCTCAAAATGTGCGTTAAGTTGGTGAGTAGGTGATCTATAAATCAAACTATCCTCTGAATAAAAGATCTCCTCACCCCTAAGTTATGGTTTTAAGCACTCTACAATCAGGCTGTTGGTTTTATCCCTTCGTGTTTATGATGTGAAATCTTTAAGGATCACATAATTGCATGTTTTGTGACATTCGTTGAATCTAGAAGTTAGCCAATTTTCAATATAGGACTATAGAAATTGTTAAAAACATCTGATGTACCAAAATTACTAACCTCAATAGGTTAATTATAGTTCGATGTAAAAAAAAAACACGAAACATAATTGAACTACACATATTGAAGGTTTAAAATAAAAATTCATGCAATTGATGTAGCACATTTGTTTTAGTAATAGGCTTCCTCCAGTCTTAAGGAGATGATATTGGAGGAAAAGTTTCAGACATTTCGTATTGAGAATGCAGTTTCCATTGAAAGGCTTTGATACAATATTATGGTAATTTAATTGAAAAAGGAAGGCATATTGAGAAATTAAGAATCAATAGTAACATGTAATGAAATCATCCATATGTTTTGTTTAATGCTCCAATATTTACTTTCTTGGAACCTATAATTAATTTAATGTGGTTATCGAAGTTTGTCATGGAGTGGGAGGAAACCTTATGTATAATTTCATAGCAAAAATTTTGTAAAGTGAGGAAATTATTGTTTGTGTGTGGTGGGTGTATGAGAAATGGATGAGAAGAAATAGAGTGAAACATCAAAGTGAGCTACACAGAAGAATATATGTGGTTGTGCACCAATTCTATATATGCTTAGTGAAGCACTAAGAGTGCAAGAGACTATAAGTAGTTGTGGCAAGGACAAATGGATGTGTGTGTAGAGAAAAGGAGAGGGAGTAGTAGAAATACCATAGTTCAAAGTCACAATTTGATTTTCTAATACAGAGGTAGGTTATTTTTCTTAGTTGGAAAATTGTATCAAAAATAGAACACTTGCCTAAAGCAGGTAGGAGGCTGCAATTATAAGAGGTTGGAGCCTCTAGCCAAGTTGTGGATTGATTCTATGATGGGGATTGGGTCCTCTTGTGAATAAATGCTCACAAATATATGATGGAATAAAAGTTGTTTCCTTAATTATAATTATAATACAAAACATGCTTTGGTGGTTTTTATCCCAGAGGGATTTGCACGTCAATCATTTTGTTTAAATGTATGTGAAGGGTGGTATCTCATGTGTTGCTTGATTGTATGCAATTAAACATTTAAGTGCTCAACATATAAAAGAAAAAGGAAAATTTGTTAACTATTGATTCACCCCGCCCTTAGTAACTCATGATTCCCAATAATTAGTATGAGAGCTAAAGGTCTTGAGTTCAAAACACGCCTAACTCATTTTGGGAGGGGGTGGGGGGGTTATTAGGCTTCGCAGTGCTCCTAGTATGTTTCACGACATGTGCCTAATCACCTCTCAAGGATTTGTTAACTCTGATGATGCATATTTTTACTAACCCCTGTGGGTTTTGGTATAACGAAAATGCTAACCTCAATCCTTAAAAATGATTCATCTTTTTGGAGTTAAGAAGAAACATAGGAACTCACTCCTTTAAACAATGCAATGTAGACTACTCTAGTGTTAGTAGTGCTTGACTTTAAACAAATTTTTTATTTGAATGTGATACCTCAAGTAGAGGTATATGGTAGCATTGATGCAAGAAGGGTTCCCCTTGGTATTGACTACTAATCCATTTTGTGGCTGCAATTTGGAAAAATTCACATACGCGGAGGAAATGACGGCTCTCATTCATGTAGTGGATACTTGGTGACCATATCTCGTATAGGTTGTTTTCATATTAGGATTGGTCATCATAGTCTAAAGCATTTTTTTCAACGATTCTTAAATTCACCACAAAAATATAAATGGGTCAATAAGATGTTGGGGTATGATAATGAGATCGTATATAAGAAGGGTAAAGAGAATCTTGTGGTTGATGCTTTATCTAGAAAATTTGAGGAGTATAGGTCACTTCTTTCCTTATCGTTCCCAAACTTAGTATGGCTCTAAGAATCCAATAGGAAATGGCTATGAAAAAAGTACTTTAATGTAGCTCATCAAACCACTTTAGATATATCCAAACCCACCTAAATGTTATGGCATGCAAAGAATATATATTTTAGTATAAAGGGAACATAGTTTTAGCACAATACTTGATCTCATAACAATGGTTCTTATAGGAGCTACATTCATGACCAACAACAAGTCATTTTAATTTTTAGAGAAACTATGAAATAACTATGGTTTCATTCTTTAGAGAGGACATGGAAACATATATCTATGACAACATAATATAAATTCCCTTCCTCATATATGGAAATAAGAATGAACGTACTGATGACTTCATTCAATTCGAAATTTTAAGAGTTGGCATATGTCCTTATCACCCTTAAAGGTCAAAGGTATGTTACAAAGGGAGGGTTCCTCATCTATAAACTACTATGGATATTCCACCAGAATTGTTTATCATAATAGATATGATGAAAGTACTCAAATATTTATTGTAGTAATATCTTTTAGATCCCATATTCTTTTAGTTACTATTTTTTGGTTAAATCTATGTAATAGCTAAAATGTGAAAGATATAAAAGAGATAAATGCACACAGACCATCATCCAATAAACACAATATCTTACCTTGGGAAACCCTTTTATGAAAACCAAACTAGAATATGTTCTCTATTTTCTAGTATGGAAACATGTAAATACAAAGAAATATATACTCTCTATGGAGTTACCTAAGACATGTGTCTTATAAGGTTGTTAAAGAATCCTAACCCCATGCTTTTTTATCTCTAAATTCCCACTCTTAGTTACTTTGCTCATGTATGGAACAAATATAAAAACATAGAATACAACCCTTTCTTATCCTAATGTCATGCTACATTTCCTGATAGGCATATAGGGGTAAGATTTTGACCTCTTCAACCCTTAATTAGTGTTAACATTTTAGATCTTATTGAATCGTCTTCATATCCCACATGTAGCTAGTACCATATACATGAGTATGGGTACGAAGATCACATCCTATCTTACCATGGAGGTCAACATGATAGGTTAACCTCTAGAAGGAATAACCTTTGCATATGAGCTTTGATTGATGTGATTCTTGCACCAATGGAAAGGTATTTGAGGGTTGATTAATGCTAGAGGATCTTGGTGTAAGTGGTAAATGTTTTGACCCCTCGAAATTTTATTTGATGGCTGACAATGGCTCTAGATGGTTGCAAACCACAATGTTTCAATTTGGGACCTATCATGAAAATGACCATAAAAGCTAATCCTTGTAAGTTATTCCTCTCTAAATACATTGAGATGGATGATAAGTAATGTAGTGATACAATCCATATTAGTTCCTCAAATGGAATTCAATCAATAGGAGGGGTAGATGAAATGACTTCTAGAGGTAGGCTAAAATGGATCATAATTTTTCCAACCATCTACGCCAAACACCTTAACGATATTTGAAATCCAATTACTTCTTGCACTAAAACCCCATGAATTCTTAAACCTTTTTTCCATTCCTAAATTTTCAACATGTGCTTCACTATATCCATTACACAATGACACCTAGTGCAATGCATATCTTTAAAATATTTTTTGAACCATTCCTTCCATTTATCCCAACAAATGGTAAGATTCATTGCAATACATTATTCCTTTATTATCTCCTTTGAACATCACTTTACTATCAAGTAAACAACAAACCACCATACTTTACTTATCACTTGCATTAGAGGATAAAGTTTGGAACAAACATAATTAACCTAGACATAACCCCAACTCTAGCCAAAGAATCCCACACCCGTGTCCTTTACTATTGGATAAGAAACTTGAATTTAGAAGATGGTTAATAAGATAATTTTCATCCTAATTGCAAATCAAATAAACCCATATGCATGGCCCATGACGCCCATTCCTTGATCATAACATTCTTGATCATATACATCAAAGATGTGAAGAAAAATAAAACAATAATATATTAAATTACTACTAAATAAACTCTACATAACCAAAAAAAATATTCAAATGAGAAAAATAGATAAATAACTCAATTCATTCCCCACATAATCATTTGCACCATGTATCATAGGGATATCCAAACCCCATTAGTTTCCCACATACCCATATGCAAGTGAACCTAATTTCTTGAGTAAATTACTTATTCACATACTAGTCTTATTCAGGTACTAATTATGTTATAATAGAACATATAAAAATCAATCTTTTCAAATTCTTAGAGGTAAGTAAAAATGAAATCCTTAAACTAACTTGAAGGGACTAACTTAAAGCCAAGTTTGTACACTAGAACAAATTTTAAAATTATTAAAAAAACTCCCCCCAATATAATTATGGAGAACCTTTATGTCTTTTAAAGTGTTTAGTATAAACAAGTTACACTATTGTTTTTAAAACAATCGAAATTTAATTATGATTTTGAGAAAATCTAGTGTAAATTAATTTTTTTTAAATCTAAATCATTGAGTCCAAAGGCTCATGGAGTTTAAAGGCTCATTCTACAACAAAGTATGATGTGTAAAGCTGAGAGGCCCATTGAGCTTAGAAGCTCATTCAAATCCTTAAACTAACTTGAAGGGACTAACTTAAAGCCAAGTTCGTACACTAGAACAAATTTTAAAATTATTAAAAAACTCCCGCCAATATAATTATGGAGAACCTTTATGTCTTTTAAAGTGTTTAGTATAAACATGTTACACTATTTTTTTTAAAACAATCGACTATTGTTTTTAAAACAATCGAAATTCAATTATGATTTTGAGAAAATCTAGTGCAAAATTAAATTTTTTAAAATCTAAATCATTGAGTCCAAAGGCTCATGGAGTTTAAAGGCTCATTCTACAACAAAGTATGATGTGTAAAGTTGAGAGGCCCATTGAGCTTAGAAGCTCATTCAAATCCTTAAACTGACTTGAAGGGACTAACTTAAAGCCAAGTTTGTACACTAGAACAAATTTTAAAATTATTAAAAAACTCCCCCCAATATAATTATGGAGAACCTTTATGTCTTTTAAAGTATGTTTGTAATGTAAGAACTCTCGACACCACACTTCTCCACAATGGTATGATATTGTCCACTTTGGGCCTAAGCCCTCATGGATTTGTTTTTGGGCTTTACCTCCAAAAGGCCTCATACCAATGGAGATATTTATCAATCCTTATATACCCACGATCCTCCCGAGTTCTAGTCAATGTGGGACTTTGGTAGTATACCCAACATGTAAGCCATCAAAATCTAATTGAAATTTTGTACATGTCACCAAAATAAAAATGATGAAAAATCTAAAAAAAATTAATAACTATACAAAACATTAAATAATGTCAACTCATAAAAAAAACCCTCTCCACTCATGTTAAATCTTTATTTAAAATGGATCTATAATGGTACTCATGTTAAATCTTTATTTAAAATGGATCTATAATGATAATTATTAAATTTTAAGATTTTAAGTGCCCAAAATTTTTATCTATTTATAGAATAAAAAAATAATTTAAACTTAGTGGTACTGACCTATTTCTAGTATCAAAAAAAGGAAAAATTTCTCCTAACTTGATTCACAATGCCAAAACGATACACGAGAATGGAAATTACTCATAACTTGATTTACACCACGTTGGCACGTAATGCTGGTTGAATGAACTCTACCGTCTCCAATAGTGACGGTGATGCCCTCTTACTATTTGATGAACTCTACCGTCTCCAATAGCTGGAAACGCGTTATACAAGTGCGGATCTACGTCTCAATTTTTATCCAACCACGTGGAAACATAGTCCGATATAATTATCTAATTATGGAAAATCCTTGTCTTTTAAACCTACTCACTATGGACATTCAAAACCTACTCCCACCTGTTACAATAACCCTTTATAAAGAAAAGGCTAGACGAGGATAGAAATGATTCAAAACGTGATTTACACGAACTCCTAAATTCTAGCACGAAGCTGAGACTTACTACAGGTTGAATAATCTGCATCGTCTCCAGTAGTGATGGTGACGACCTCTACTATTTCATTATTAAAAATCTAAAAATCTATTATTTCATTAGTTGGAAACGCCGGTTGTTCGAGGATCTTATACGTCTCAATTTTTATCCAACCACGTGGAAACATAGTCCGAGGAAGAGAAACCTCGACTTGGCTAAGCGTTTACCGTTCAATGAATGCCGGTAGATTTTTCCATATGGCCTCCACACCCTTATATATATCACAATAACCAGCCCTGGAGTCTCATAACAGATCAATAGTGGCTACTCATTTCATCTGTTCATTATCTTGTTCTTCTCAAAGTCCATATAAATTAGGTTCTTTCTCATCAATATAATATAATATAATATATATATATATATAATATACTATTATTTTATAATTTAAAACTAAAAACATTAATTTGATATTATTTTTAACTAAATACTAAAAATATAGAATAAATATAGAATAATCACTATTGGAAATCATCATTTAAACTCAATTAAAATGAATGGATTATAAAAATTTACAATTTAAATTATATTATTAATTTATATTATTTTTTTAAAATCTATTTTAATTTATATATGAATGATAAGTGGTCATATTTTAATTTCATATATAATCCCAATTAAAAACAGATTTGATACACTATTCACAAAATACCCAAAATAAATGATAAAAACATAGTTTGCAAAATTTTAAAGAATAAAAAAACAATTAAATTATCCTTACTAAAAAATAATTAAAATAGAACCAGATATGCTTAAAATTATGCTTAAAATCATGGACTTCTCTTGAACAAATGTACTTCTATTAGTTAAGGGTAATAACTGGTTGATTGAGTGTTTGTAGTTGCCAATGTCAAATGGTTATGCATTTGTGTATAATTTTGTTTTGTTTGTTAGGAGTTGTATTTTTGGAAAATGGTAAGTCTTAAAGATCTGCTAGATGGCCACACAATTTAGCTTTAGGATTTTATGCTAGTACAAGAGGGATGCCCTACAAGACTTGACAAGCCTCTTTTATGGTTATTTGTATCCCTATTATCCAGGGATTGAAACTTGAGAGTGATTCACGTGAGAAAATGTCATTCAAAGTAAATATGAATTTATAGTTCGGCAAGACTCTCATGTTCTTGTTATTTTATCCATGTAATCCATGACTATATTAGCAAGTGCATGCATTAAAACTTGCGAGTGATTTAGGTGAGAAAGTGTCATTCAAAGTAAATATGAATTTATAGTTCGGGAAGACTATAATGTTCTTGTCAGGGACATACTTCAAACTACTTTAATTCATTATAAATTGTTGTAAATAGCTCATATCCATTAAAATCAAGCAAGTGAAGGTTTGAGAGGTTTTAAAACCCTTTAGGCCACTCCCTTTCATTCATTCACATCACCTTTCACGACAATCAGATTTGATACATTAGATTTTTTGCAATTATGTGTTGAAAAATTTTCCATTTGATTATGGTAAGCAATGTGGAGTTGAACAAGACTTGATTCAAGCTAATGAAAGATAACTTTGGGTTAGGTTAAGACCTAGTGCATTTGTGATTCCCATGCCTTGATAAATAACATATCCATTAAGCATTTGGATAATTAACAAACACAAGTTCTTGCAAGCTATTGATGCATTTGCTTGGTGATTTCCATCTCTATTTTTTTTTATTCCCATCTATGGACAAACAACTGGCCCTTTATGTATTCCTCCCCTGATAAATAATGAATATGAGTTCCTACCATAACTGTTGTTTTTGATATGCCATGCCTGTGTATTCCTATCATTACTGGTGCATTTGTAATTTCCATTTCTGGGTTTTACGACCTCCTCACAACTGAATAGTTGTGTTAGATGGAAGGAAGCCTCATTCTGAAGATACTCAGGGTTAGACAAAGCAAATGAAGTTGCATAGGTTTAAAGAAAAATATGTTTTAAATCATAGGTTTAAAGAAAATAAATTGTTCCAAATTGATGTGACCACTCAAGTTGTACCCAAAGTCATAACTATTAAATAGACATCATCATTACAGGTTTAGTACCACAACACTCAAACTTAGGCACATATTGAATCTCCACTTTCGCATTCGCAAACCCTAATCTCTATGCATGCATTATTAGGCATTTCAACTTCACAAGCTTTGAAACTCACAAGGCACGTCAAGTGCCATAATGTTGTACTCATTGATAATGGTGACACTCATATTTTCATTCATAAGAGAGTGGTAGAACAAACCCATTGTTTTCTATACCTAGGACACAAATTTTTAATCTTGATCCCCAATTGAGGTATAATGACATGTGAGGGAAAATGTGAAAACGTCAAACACGATATAGGAGACTATTCACTCAAATCCCATCTATGTTACATTGATATGGGTGGTTATGATATAATGTTATGGTAGAGTGGCTATTCACATTTTCATCACTCATAATGCATTTCATACATATATATATTAAAATATATATATATATATATATATATATTATAATAGTCACTAAAGGTGGTACCCCTTCAATGGATTTTGGTAAGGTCCCTTGAAATAGTCAACGTCCATAATATGAAAAAATTATTAAATAAAGGCCAATCTAGAATTATTTTCCAATTTAATTCCATATAAGTTATGGATAATCCATATTTTGACATAAGAAATACACTTAAATTTTCAATTGGTCCTTCACAAACATCATCAAGTCTTTCAAACACCAAAGGGTTTATCCCTTTTTAAGGAGATCAGAAAAATAACATTCCCTTGATCCTAGGAATTTAACTACTAAATGTACATTCTTATTAGCACCCTTTTGCACAAACTAATATAAGAGAAAATATCACTCAAGAACTATTGAAGGTGGAGCTCATACAACCTAATACAGGCCCTTACTCATCCTTAGTAGTCAGGATATTAAAGAAGGAAGGAACCTAGTGCATGTATCCTAATTTTAGTGGTCTTAGTAAGTTGACAATCAAGCACAAATTTCATATCCCAGTTATTAATGATATTCTAGATGAAAAGCATGGATAAAATATTTTCAATAATCAACATATCAAGGTCAGCATGAGGTTTTTTTGATTACTTTCAATATTTATTACACCCCATCCACCTTCTAGAGCTTCATGAACAAAATTTTCAAAGCCTTTCTATGCAAGTTTTTGCTAGTATTCTTTGATGATATTTTGGTCTACAATAAAGCATGGGAATTACACATAGAGCATGTTGACTAGTCATTGCAACTCTTTCGAGATGACCAATTATTTATGAAGAATTCCAAATCTGCCTTTTCAGCTCCTAAGTTTGAATATTTGGAAAATATTGTAAGTCAAGTAAGACTATGGGTTGATTCCAAGAAAGTGGTAGTTATGCAAGACTAGCCTCATCCTAAAATTCTTAGATTTTAAGGGGATTTTTGGGAAATAGATGATAATGCAAAATAATTGTGAACAATCATGGTAAAATTAAAATTCTGCTTCTTGGACTTGGAAATGCTCCATGTGTGTTTCAGGACATGTGCTTAACCATCGCTTGAGGATCCGTTAACTTTGGCAATGCCTTTGTTTACTAACACCTATGAGTTTTAGTTTAACTGAAATCATGACCCCAACAATTGGTATTAGATACAGGTTCCTTTAGGAATAACTTAACCAGTCAAAGGTACATTGATAGAGAACCATGGCTAGAAAAGAAAGTCACCATGCTTATTGAAGTAAGATAACAGTCCTTGATGGTATCAATCATCTATTCTCGAAAGTCAATATGGAAGCCTATCTCATGTCCATAGGTATAGATGTTTTGAGTTTTGTATTAGTTGATAATATTGTCCTAGAAACCCCTCCTATAAATACAAATGGCAAAAAGGTTTATGGGAACAATGAACAGGCCAAGTGTGCAATTCTCTTTTGCCTTAATCAATATGAACTAGTAAATGTAATGTGTTATAAGTCGACTAATGATGTATTCTACAAGCTTTAGAATAGTTATAAGGGAGATGAGAAAGTTAATCAATCCAAACTCAAGCCATTAGAATGAGGTTTGAGAGCTTAAGAATGAATAGAGAAGAAAATATACCAAAATATTTCCTTAGATTGATGAGGTAGCAAATATGATTAGAGGATTTGGAGAAGAACTCATGAATGAAGTATTTTTCTAGAAGGTATTCATATCTCTGATTACGAGATTCAATTCTAAGATCCCATCTATACAAGAGATGTCAAACTTTAAGTCTCTTTTAATGGAGGAGCTACATGGAACTCTCACTTCCTATGAGATGAAAATAGAAAAAGAGAAGGTTGAGCCAAAGGAGGTAGAATTTAAAGCCTCAATGAAAAATAAGAAACACAAATATCACCAAGAATGTTCCAACCATGAATTTGATCAAGAGTTAGCTTAGTTTTCTAGAAAGATAAAACATGGTTTAGGAGAGTATAAGGGAAATCTACCCTTCCAAGGCTTTGAATGTGGAAAGTTTGGGCGTTTTTCCTCCAATTTTACTCATAGAGATAAGCCAACAAAGGAAAAGGATCAAAAGCTTAGAGATAAATCTCAAATATCTCATAAGAAGAATTCTTTCAAGAAAAATGGGGCTCTACTCCAAAGAGGATAGTTTTGCATTAGAAGGAAATAAGCAAGAGTCTTTAGAAGATGAGGTCGATGAATTCTTTCTCATGGCATTAGAATCTAAATCTAAATCAAAGAACGAATCAAACCTCAAGGAAGAAGAAGAATAAGGTGTAGTGGATCTTGAAAGGGAGCTCATCAGCGCTCTTGATGAATTAAAGATGACCAAAAGGAAGAAAAATAAAATAAAAGATAATTTGTTGTGAGCTAAAGAAGGTATTTACAACTTTGATAATGAAGAATTTGTTTATCAAAGTAAAATTTTTGAAGAAGTTAGTAAGACTTAAGACAATCTAGCACAAGAATTAGAAGAAAAGGAAAATAATTGTAATAATCCAAAAGATGAGAGTAAACTCCTGAAACAATAATTGACGAAGAAGGAGAAAATGATCATAGAAATATATAACGAAGAATTTTTATCTCTAAAACTCAATCTTGATGATACAAAAAGGGAAGAAGAGGTTTTGAATGGATTAATTATTGATTTGGAAGTAACTTCCATAGTTTAGAAGAAAATATTAGCTTTGAGAAGAGACCTTGATAAGTCCAAAATTGAGATGGATTTAGAAAGAAAAAAATTGTTGAAGGAACAAAGAAGCTAAACCACATTATGAGCAATCAAAGTTCCCAACAAATAAGGTAGGTCTGGGATACCATGGAACATAATAATATTTTTAGGAAAGGTTAGTATCAGGTCCAAAGGTATCAAAATATTTGCAATGGAGTTAAAAGGAAGAGCTAGTGATGATAAATGAAAGATAAGTCACATAGGCACTTAGCAATCGAGAAAGTCTTAAAATTTTCAAATATTCCTCCACATAGATATGTAAATCAGCCAACAAGACAACTAAGTTACAATCGAATTATTCAAGCTCATCAATTCTCAAATATTTTATACCCAAAATTATTCTATGGAAATATTTATTCATGTCACATTTTTCGACAAAAATCCATTAACCATAGAAGGTTCAAAGTTGAAACAGATGAAACATTCATATCTAGATACTATCAAAATCCTAGGTCTGGAAATGAATTTGATGGGCATGAAAAATCCCCTCGCCCCCCTCTTTCTGAATGAAATTGATTTTTTTTTAATGTAATAACTTTGGACACAAGGAAAATGAATGAAAAATAAAGCTTGTTTGTTCAACTTGACAACAAATCTATGAATAATTAATAGAGACATGAAGAGGTGGAAACATAAGACTGGGAAAGTCGAGGGGTGTGGAATTTATTTATCTACAGATGGACGGAAAGGAAAATGGTATGTATATAGTGGTTTCTCTAAGAATATGATTGGATACAAGAGTAAATTCGTGTTTGTAAAATATAAAAGCAAAGGTGATATCACATTAGGAAATAATGCTCTAGCACAAATTAAACGAAAGGGAGTAGTTAGTCCAGATGAAGGTAGCAAGAAAAAAATTCATATATGTAGATGGTCTCAAGCACAACCTGTTACGTGTAAGTAAAATGCGTGAAAATGGCTATGATATGACTTTTCACTCGAAGGACTATGAGATATAAAAAAATAAGAATGGATAGTTGGTAGGAAAGGAAATCAAAACTCACAACAATGTGTATGTGTTTGATGATTCCACGGTGAATCTCTACTTAAGAAAAACATATCAGACATGGTTGTGGAACAAAATGTTGGGGCATGTAACTTTCCACAGTCTAGTCAAAATTAGTAATTTAAGGGTAGTCAAAGGCTTACCAAGATTATTAAAGGCTGATAGTCCAATCTGCAAGTCTTGTTAATTTGGAAAATAGATAGGGACACAATTCAAAATAAAGAAGTTGTCATATTCTAAACCTTTGGAGTTGGCTCACATGAATATGTATGGTCCCACAAGAACAAATATTCCAATAGCAGAAAGATACTTTATTTTATTCACTAATGATTTTACAAGGGTTACTTGGATAATGTTACTAAAATAAAAGTTAGCAACCGTGAGTAAGTTGAAAATATTTAAGGCTCAGGATGAGAATGAGAAGGAACTCAAGAGTAAATGCTTCATATATGAAAGAGGAGGAGAATTAATATCGAAAGAGGTTTAACATTTCTGTGAAAAACATAGCATAAATAGGTAGTACTTAGTAGTAAAAACACCGAAACAGAATGGGGTAGTTTAAAGTAAAAAAAAATAT
Organism: Pinus taeda; assembly: GCA_000404065.3. Lineage (NCBI taxonomy): Eukaryota > Viridiplantae > Streptophyta > Pinopsida > Pinales > Pinaceae > Pinus > Pinus taeda. Next base: position 104,258 of record APFE030144779.1, on the reverse strand, counting down.
CCATTCCAGAGATGGCGAGAGAAATGATGGAGGAAGGAAATGTTTCACACATATTTAGAGAGAATAAAATCAAAGAACCTTTTACTTATCAAAAATAACACAAATCAAACATAACAATGTGTTGATGGTGCTCGACCCACCAACACTCAGGGGATGACCCTGGTAGGATGTCCCAACTAGACCTCACACCCTTTGGTGTGGGAGTCCCATCCAGTATGATGGCCCATTTCCTATAATCTTAAGGATTTTCCTCATCTCTTTTTTTTCAGCACAGGAGATTGTTCCTATTTGTCTTCGAGTAGTGATTTTTGCATGCTTGGTGATTGCTAGTGTTACTCGTGTTACTAGTTCTTTCACCATAGAGGGAGAGGGTGGGAGTTAGTCTCAAGTCGGAGGGGAGGAAGCCCGAACTCTATTAGGAATACACAACACAACAGGACTTGCACAACTTCCGGAGGAGCGGTCCACACGAATGTGGTATTCAAAACACACAAGGAAAGATAACACGTACAACACACAGAGGAGGAGCCCGAACGAGTGCGACAATCATTATAATAAGTTTACGCGAAAGGTTTTTTTGATGTCTAGGGAGGTAATGAACATGGGTAGGACAACGTTAACAACTCATACAACAATTTTTCATTAATATATATGTATTATAACAATTGAATGAGTTCAAGTGTTAAACACAGGTTAAAGCAACATGCATTAAAAATGTTCAAGATTAGTCTTACAAATGTTACAACAGATCTGTGTCATAATGC
>APFE030144779.1:59181-103465 GCA_000404065.3 Pinus taeda | reverse complement strand
TTTTAATGGAGGAGCTACATGGAACTCTCACTTCCTATGAGATGAAAATAGAAAAAGAGAAGGTTGAGCCAAAGGAGGTAGAATTTAAAGCCTCAATGAAAAATAAGAAACACAAATATCACCAAGAATGTTCCAACTATGAATTTGATCAAGAGTTAGCTTAGTTTTCTAGAAAGCTAAAACATGGTTTATGAGAGTATAAGGGAAATCTACCCTTCCAAGGCTTTGAATGTGGAAAGTTTGGGCGTTTTTCCTCCAATTTTACTTATAGAGATAAGCCAACAAAGGAAAAGGATTAAAAGCTTAGAGATAAATCTCAAATATCTCATAAGAAGAATTCTTTCAAGAAAAATGGGGCTCTACCCCAAAGAGGATAGTTTTGCATTACAAGGAAATAAGCAAGAGTCTTTAGAAGATGAGGTCGATGAATTCTTTCTCATGGCATTAGAATCTAAATCTAAATCCAAGAACGAATTAAACCTCAAGGAAGAAGAAGAATAAGGTGTAGTGGATCTTGAAGGGGAGCTCATCAGCGCTCTTGATGAATCAAAGATGACCAAAAGGAAGAAAAATAAAATAAAATATAATTTGTTGTGAGCTAAAGAAGGTATTTACAACTTTGATAATGAAGAATTTGTTTATCAAAGTAAAATTTTTGAAGAAGTTAGTAAGACTGAAGACAATCTAGCACAAGAATTAGAAGAAAAGGAAGATAATTGTAATAAGCCAAAAGATGAGAGTAAAATCCTGAAACAATAATTGACCAAGAAGGAGAAAATGATCATAGAAATATATAACGAAGAATTTTTATCTCTAAAACTCAATCTTGATGATACAAAAAGGGAAGAAGAGCTTTTGAATGGATTAATTAATTATTTGGAAGTAACTTCCATAGTTTAGAAGAAAATATTAGCTTTGAGAAGAGACCTTGATAAGTCCAAAATTGAGATGGATTTAGAAAAAAAAATTGTTGAAGGAACAAAGAAGCTAAACCACATCAAAGTTCTCCAACAAATAAGGTAGGTCTGGGATACCATGGAACATAATAGTATTTTAAGGAAAGGTTAGTATCAGGTCCAAAGGTATCAAAATATTTGCAATGGAATTAAAAGGAAGAGATAGTGATGATAAATGAAAGATAAGTGACATAGGCAGTTAGCAATCGAGAAAGTCTTAAAATTTTCAAATATTCCTCCACATAGATATGTAAATCAGCCAACAAGACAACTAAGTTACAATCGAATTATTCAAGCTCATCAATTCTCAAATATTTTATACCCAAAATTATTCTATGGAAATATTTATTCATGTCACATTTTTGGACAAAAATCCATTAACCATAGAAGGTTCAAAGTTGAAACAGATGAAACATTCATATCTAGATACTATCAAAATCCTAGGTCTGGAAATTCATTTGATGGGCATGAAACCCTCGCCCCCCCCCGCTTTTAATGAAGTTGATTTTTTTTTTTGATACTTTGGACACAAGGAAAATGTGAAAATAAGTTGTTGTTCAACTTGACAACAAATCTATGAATAATAATAGAGACATGAGAGGTGGAAACATAAGCTCTAAAAGTCGAGAGTGTGGAATTATTTATCTGCAGATGGACGGAAAGGAAAATGGTATGTATAAGGGTTTCTCTAGGTATGATTGGTACAAGAGTAAATTCTGTTTTGTAAATATTAAAAGAAAGGTGATATCACATCGGAAATAATGCTCTCAGCACAAATTAACGAAAGGAGTTAGTTAGTCGAGATGAAAGTAGCAAGAAAAAAATCATTTATGTAGGATGGTCTCAAAGCACAACCTGTACGTGTAAGTAAAATGTGTGAAAATGGCTATGATGTGACTTTTCACTCAAAGGACTATGAGATATAAAAATATATGAATGGAAAGTTGGTAGGAAAGGAATCAAAACTCACAACAATGTGTATGCTTTTGATGATTCCACAGTGAATTGCTACTTAAGAAAATAGACCAAACATGGTTGTGGTACAAAAGGGTGGGGCATGTAACTTTCCACAGTCTAGTCAAAATTAGTAATTTAAGGGTAGTCAAAGGCTTACCAAGATTATTAAAGGCCGATAGTACAATCTGCAAGTCTTTTTAATTTGGAAAATAGATAGGGAAACAATTCAAAATAAAGAAGTTGTCATATTCTAAACCTTTGGAGTTGGCTCGCATGAATATGTATGGTCCCACAAGAACAAATATTCCAATAGCAGAAAGATACTTTATTTTATTCACTAATGATTTTACAAGGGTTACTTGGATAATGTTACTAAAATAAAAGTTAGCAACCATGAGTAAGTTGAAAATATTTAAGGCTCAGGTTGAGAATGAGAAGGAACTCAAGAGTAAATGCTTCATATATGAAAGAGGGGGAGAATTAATATCGAAAGAGTTTGAACATTTTTGTGAAAAACATAGCATAAATAGGTAGTACTTAGTAGTAAGAACACCGAAACAGAATGGGGTAGTTTAAAGTAAAAAAAATATCCATTCCAGAGATGGCAAGAGAAATGATGGAGGAAGGAAATGTTTCACACATATTTAGAGAGAATAAATTCAAAGAACCTTTTACTTATAAAAAATAACACAAATCAAACATAACAATGTGTTGATGATGCTCGACCCACCAACACTTAGGGGATGACCCTGGTAGGATGTCCCAACTAGACCTCACAACCTTTGGTGTGGGAGTCCCATCCAGTATGATGGCCCATTTCCTATAATCTTAAGGATTTTCCTCATCTCTTGTTTTTCAGCACAGGAGAGTGGTCCTATTTGTCTTCGAGTAGTGATTTTTGTATGCTTGGTGATTGCTAGTGTTACTTGTGTTACTGGTTCTTTCACCATAGAGGGAGAGCGTGGGAGTTAGTCTCAAGTTGGAGGGGAGGAAGCCCCAACTCTATTAGGAATACACAACACAACAGGACTTGCACAACTTCCGGTGGAGCAGTCCACACGAATGTGGTATTCACAACACACAAGGAAAGATAACACGTACAACACACAGAGGAGGAGTCCACACAAGTGCGACAATCATTATAATAAGTTTACGCGAAAGGTTTTTTTGATGTCTAGGGAGGTAACGAACATGGTTAGTACAACTTTAACAACTCATACAACAAATTTTCATTAATATATATGTATTAGAACAATTGAATGAGTTTAGGTGTTAAACACAGGTTAAAGCAACATGCATTAAAAGTGTTCAAGATTAGTCTTACAAATGTTACAACAAATCTGTGTCATAATGCATTTCATATATATATATACATATATGTTTCACTAAAGGGGGGCGTGTATACCCCCTTCAATGGATTTTGGTAAGGTCCCTTGAAATAGTCAACGTCCATAATATGAAAAAATTATTAAATAAAGGCCAATCTAGAATTATTTTCCAATTTAATTCCATATAAGTTATGGATAATCCATATTTTGACATAAGAAATACACTTAAATTTTCAATTGGTCCTTCACAAACATCATCAAGTCTTTCAAACACCAAAGGGTTTATCCCTTTTTAAGGAGATCACAAAAATAACATTCCCTTGATCCTAGGAATTTAACTACTAAATGTACATTCTTATTAGCACCCTTTTGCACAAACTAATATAAGAGAAAATATCACTCAAGAACTATTGAAGGTGGAGGTCATACAACCTAATACAAGCCCTTACTCATCCTTAGTAGTCAGGATATTAAAGAAGGAAGGAACCTAGTGCATGTATCCTAATTTTAGTGGTCTTAGTAAGTTGACAATCAAGCACAAATTTCATATCCCAATTATTAATGATATTCTAGATGAAAAGCATGGATAAAATATTTTCAATAATCAACATATGAAGGTCAGCATGAGGTTTTTTTGATTACTTTCAATATTTATTACACCCCATCCACCTTCTAGAGCTTCATGAACAAAATTTTCAAAGCCTTTCTATGCAAGTTTTTGCTAGTATTCTTTGATGATATTTTGGTCTACAATAAAGCATGGGAATTACACATAGAGCATGTTGACTAGTCATTGCAACTCTTTCGAGATGACCAATTATTTATGAAGAATTCCAAATCTGCCTTTTCAGCTCCTAAGTTTGAATATTTGGAAAATATTGTAAGTCAAGTAAGACTATGGGTTGATTCCAAGAAAGTGGTAGTTATGCAAGACTAGCCTCATCCTAAAATTCTTAGATTTTAAGGGGATTTTTGGGAAATAGATGATAATGCAAAATAATTGTGAACAATCATGGTAAAATTAAAATTCTGCTTCTTGGACTTGGAAATGCTCCATGTGTGTTTCAGGACATGTGCTTAACCATCGCTTGAGGATCCGTTAACTTTGGCAATGCCTTTGTTTACTAACACCTATGAGTTTTAGTTTAACTGAAATCATGACCCCAACAATTGGTATTAGATACAGGTTCCTTTAGGAATAACTTAACCAGTCAAAGGTACATTGATAGAGAACCATGGCTAGAAAAGAAAGTCACCATGCTTATTGAAGTAAGATAACAGTCCTTGATGGTATCAATCATCTATTCTCGAAAGTCAATATGGAAGCCTATCTCATGTCCATAGGTATAGATGTTTTGAGTTTTGTATTAGTTGATAATATTGTCCTAGAAACCCCTCCTATAAATACAAATGGCAAAAAGGTTTATGGGAACAATGAACAGGCCAAGTGTGCAATTCTCTTTTGCCTTAATCAATATGAACTAGTAAATGTAATGTGTTATAAGTCGACTAATGATGTATTCTACAAGCTTTAGAATAGTTATAAGGGAGATGAGAAAGTTAATCAATCCAAACTCAAGCCATTAGAATGAGGTTTGAGAGCTTAAGAATGAATAGAGAAGAAAATATACCAAAATATTTCCTTAGATTGATGAGGTAGCAAATATGATTAGAGGATTTGGAGAAGAACTCATGAATGAAGTATTTTTCTAGAAGGTATTCATATCTCTGATTACGAGATTCAATTCTAAGATCCCATCTATACAAGAGATGTCAAACTTTAAGTCTCTTTTAATGGAGGAGCTACATGGAACTCTCACTTCCTATGAGATGAAAATAGAAAAAGAGAAGGTTGAGCCAAAGGAGGTAGAATTTAAAGCCTCAATGAAAAATAAGAAACACAAATATCACCAAGAATGTTCCAACCATGAATTTGATCAAGAGTTAGCTTAGTTTTCTAGAAAGATAAAACATGGTTTAGGAGAGTATAAGGGAAATCTACCCTTCCAAGGCTTTGAATGTGGAAAGTTTGGGCGTTTTTCCTCCAATTTTACTCATAGAGATAAGCCAACAAAGGAAAAGGATCAAAAGCTTAGAGATAAATCTCAAATATCTCATAAGAAGAATTCTTTCAAGAAAAATGGGGCTCTACTCCAAAGAGGATAGTTTTGCATTAGAAGGAAATAAGCAAGAGTCTTTAGAAGATGAGGTCGATGAATTCTTTCTCATGGCATTAGAATCTAAATCTAAATCAAAGAACGAATCAAACCTCAAGGAAGAAGAAGAATAAGGTGTAGTGGATCTTGAAAGGGAGCTCATCAGCGCTCTTGATGAATTAAAGATGACCAAAAGGAAGAAAAATAAAATAAAAGATAATTTGTTGTGAGCTAAAGAAGGTATTTACAACTTTGATAATGAAGAATTTGTTTATCAAAGTAAAATTTTTGAAGAAGTTAGTAAGACTTAAGACAATCTAGCACAAGAATTAGAAGAAAAGGAAAATAATTGTAATAATCCAAAAGATGAGAGTAAACTCCTGAAACAATAATTGACGAAGAAGGAGAAAATGATCATAGAAATATATAACGAAGAATTTTTATCTCTAAAACTCAATCTTGATGATACAAAAAGGGAAGAAGAGGTTTTGAATGGATTAATTATTGATTTGGAAGTAACTTCCATAGTTTAGAAGAAAATATTAGCTTTGAGAAGAGACCTTGATAAGTCCAAAATTGAGATGGATTTAGAAAGAAAAAAATTGTTGAAGGAACAAAGAAGCTAAACCACATTATGAGCAATCAAAGTTCCCAACAAATAAGGTAGGTCTGGGATACCATGGAACATAATAATATTTTTAGGAAAGGTTAGTATCAGGTCCAAAGGTATCAAAATATTTGCAATGGAGTTAAAAGGAAGAGCTAGTGATGATAAATGAAAGATAAGTCACATAGGCACTTAGCAATCGAGAAAGTCTTAAAATTTTCAAATATTCCTCCACATAGATATGTAAATCAGCCAACAAGACAACTAAGTTACAATCGAATTATTCAAGCTCATCAATTCTCAAATATTTTATACCCAAAATTATTCTATGGAAATATTTATTCATGTCACATTTTTCGACAAAAATCCATTAACCATAGAAGGTTCAAAGTTGAAACAGATGAAACATTCATATCTAGATACTATCAAAATCCTAGGTCTGGAAATGAATTTGATGGGCATGAAAAATCCCCTCGCCCCCCTCTTTCTGAATGAAATTGATTTTTTTTTAATGTAATAACTTTGGACACAAGGAAAATGAATGAAAAATAAAGCTTGTTTGTTCAACTTGACAACAAATCTATGAATAATTAATAGAGACATGAAGAGGTGGAAACATAAGACTGGGAAAGTCGAGGGGTGTGGAATTTATTTATCTACAGATGGACGGAAAGGAAAATGGTATGTATATAGTGGTTTCTCTAAGAATATGATTGGATACAAGAGTAAATTCGTGTTTGTAAAATATAAAAGCAAAGGTGATATCACATTAGGAAATAATGCTCTAGCACAAATTAAACGAAAGGGAGTAGTTAGTCCAGATGAAGGTAGCAAGAAAAAAATTCATATATGTAGATGGTCTCAAGCACAACCTGTTACGTGTAAGTAAAATGCGTGAAAATGGCTATGATATGACTTTTCACTCGAAGGACTATGAGATATAAAAAAATAAGAATGGATAGTTGGTAGGAAAGGAAATCAAAACTCACAACAATGTGTATGTGTTTGATGATTCCACGGTGAATCTCTACTTAAGAAAAACATATCAGACATGGTTGTGGAACAAAATGTTGGGGCATGTAACTTTCCACAGTCTAGTCAAAATTAGTAATTTAAGGGTAGTCAAAGGCTTACCAAGATTATTAAAGGCTGATAGTCCAATCTGCAAGTCTTGTTAATTTGGAAAATAGATAGGGACACAATTCAAAATAAAGAAGTTGTCATATTCTAAACCTTTGGAGTTGGCTCACATGAATATGTATGGTCCCACAAGAACAAATATTCCAATAGCAGAAAGATACTTTATTTTATTCACTAATGATTTTACAAGGGTTACTTGGATAATGTTACTAAAATAAAAGTTAGCAACCGTGAGTAAGTTGAAAATATTTAAGGCTCAGGTTGAGAATGAGAAGGAACTCAAGAGTAAATGCTTCATATATGAAAGAGGAGGAGAACTAATATCGAAAGAGTTTGAACATTTCTGTGAAAAACATAGCATAAATAGGTAGTACTTAGTAGTAAGAACACCGAAACAGAATGGGGTAGTTTAAAGTAAAAATAATATCCATTCCAGAGATGGCCAGAGAAATGATGGAGGAAGGAAATGTTTCACACATATTTAGAGAGAATAAAATCAAAGAACCTTTTACTTATCAAAAATAACACAAATCAAACATAACAATGTGTTGATGGTGCTCGACCCACCAACACTCAGGGGATGACCCTGGTAGGATGTCCCAACTAGACCTCACACCCTTTGGTGTGGGAGTCCCATCCAGTATGATGGCCCATTTCCTATAATCTTAAGGATTTTCCTCATCTCTTTTTTTTCAGCACAGGAGATTGTTCCTATTTGTCTTCGAGTAGTGATTTTTGCATGCTTGGTGATTGCTAGTGTTACTCGTGTTACTAGTTCTTTCACCATAGAGGGAGAGGGTGGGAGTTAGTCTCAAGTCGGAGGGGAGGAAGCCCCAACTCTATTAGGAATACACAACACAACAGGACTTGCACAACTTCCGGAGGAGCGGTCCACACGAATGTGGTATTCACAACACACAAGGAAAGATAACACGTACAACACACAGAGGAGGAGTCCGCACGAGTGCGACAATCATTATAATAAGTTTACGCGAAAGGTTTTTTTGATGTCTAGGGAGGTAACGAACATGGGTAGGACAACGTTAACAACTCATACAACAAGTTTTCATTAATATATATGTATTAGAACAATTGAATGAGTTCAGGTGTTAAACACAGGTTAAAGCAACATGCATTAAAAGTGTTCAAGATTAGTCTTGCAAATGTTACAACAAATCTGTGTCATAATGCATTTCTTATTTTTTTTATATATATATATTTATATATATATATAAATATTATATATATATATATATTTATATACATATATGTTTCACTAAAGGGGGCCGTGTATACCCCCTTAAATGGATTTTGGTAAGGTCCCTCGAAATAGTCAACGTCCATAATATGAAAAAATTATTAAATAAAGGCCAATCTAGAATTATTTTCCAATTTTTTTCCATATAAGTTATGGATAATCCATATTTTGACATAAGAAATACACTTAAATTTTCAATTGGTCCTTCACAAACATCATCAAGTCTTTCAAACACCAAAGTGTTTATCCCTTCTTAAGGAGATCACAATAATAACATTCCCTTGATCCTAGGAATTTAACTACTAAATGTACATTCTTATTAGCAGCATTTTGCACAAACTAATATAAGAGAAAATATCACTCAAGAACTATTGAAGGTGGAGGTCATACAACCTAATAGAAGCCCTTACTCATCCTTAGTAGTCAGGATATTAAAGAAGGAAGGAACCTAGTGCATGTGTCCTAATTTTAGTGGTCTTAGTAAGTTGACAATCAAGCACAAATTTCATATCCCAATTATTAATGATATTCTAGATGAAAAGCATGGATAAACTATTTTCAATAATCAACATATGAAGGTTAGCATGAGGTTTTTTTGATTACTTTCAATATTTATTACACCCCATCCACCTTCTAGAGCTTCATGAACAAAATTTTCAAAGCCTTTCTATGCAAGTTTTTGCTAGTATTCTTTGATGATATTTTGGTCTACAATAAAGCATGGGAATTACACATAGAGCATGTTGACTAGTCATTGCAACTCTTTCGAGATGACCAATTATTTATGAAGAATTCCAAATCTGCCTTTTCAACTCCTAAGTTTGAATATTTGGAAAATATTGTAAGTCAAGTAAGACTATGGGTTGATTCCAAGAAAGTGGTAGTTATGCAAGACTAGCCTCATCCTAAAATTCTTAGATTTTAAGGGGATTTTTGGGAAATAGATGATAATGCAAAATAGTTGTGAACAATCATGGTAAAATTACAATTCTGCTTCTTGGAGTTGGAAATGCTCCATATGTGTTTCAGGACAGGTGCTTAACCATCGCTTGAGGATCCGTTAACTTTGGCAATGCCTCTGTTTACTAACACCTAAGAGTTTTAGTTTAACAGAAATCATGACCCCAACAATTGGTATTAGATACAGGTTCCTTTAGGAATAACTTAACCAGTCAAAGGTACATCGATAGATAACCATGGCTAGAAAAGAAAGTCACCATGCTTATTGAAGTAAGATAACAATCCTTGATCGTACCAATCATCTATTCTTGAAAGTCAATATGGAATCCTATCTCATGTCCCTAGGTATAGATGTTTTGAGTTTTGTATTAGTTGATAATATTGTCCTAGAAACCCCTTCTACAAATACAAATGGAAAAAAGGTTTATGGGAAGAATGAATAGGCCAAGTGTGCAATTCTCTTTGGCCTTAATCAATATGAACTAGTGAATGTAATGCGTTATAAGTCGACTAATGAAGTATTCTACAATCTTTAGAATAGTTATAAAGGAGATGAGAAAGTTAATCAAGCCAAACTCAAGCCATTAGAATGAGGTTTGAGAGCTTAAGAATGAATAAAGAAGAAAATATACCAAAATATTTCCTTAGATTGATGAGGTAGCAAATATGATTAGAGGATTTGGAGAAGAACTAATGAATGAAGTATTTTTCTAGAAGGTATTCATATCTCTTCTTATGAGATTCAATTCTACAATCCCATCTATACAAGAGATGTCAAAATTTAAGTCTCTTTTAATGGAGGAGCTACATGGAACTCTCACTTCCTATGAGATGAAAATAGAAAAAGAGAAGGTTGAGCCAAAGGAGGTAGAATTTAAAGCCTCAATGAAAACTAAGAAACACAAATATCACCAAGAATGTTCCAACTATGAATTTGATCAAGAGTTAGCTTAGTTTTCTAGAAAGCTAAAACATGGTTTAGGAGAGTATAAGGGAAATCTACCCTTCCAAGGCTTTGAATGTGGAAAGTTTGGGCATTTTTCCTCCAATTTTACTTATAGAGATAAGCCAACAAAGGAAAAGGATCAAAAGCTTAGAGATAAATCTCAAATATCTCATAAGAAGAATTCTTTCAAGAAAAATGGGGCTCTACTCCAAAGAGGACAGTTTTGCATTAGAAGGAAATAAGCAAGAGTCTTTAGAAAATGAGGTCGATGAATTCTTTCTCATGGCATTAGAATCTAAATCTAAATCCAAGAACGAATCAAACCTCAAGGAAGAAGAAGAATAAGGTGTAGTGGATCTTGAAGGGGAGCTCATCAGTGCTCTTGATGAATTAAAGATGACCAAAAGGAAGAAAAATAAAATAAAAGATAATTTGTTGTGAGCTAAAGAAGGTATTTACAACTTTGATAATGAATAATTTGTTTATCAAAATAAATTTTTTGAAGAAGTTATTAAGACTGAAGACAATCTAGCACAAGAATTAGAAGAAAAGGAAAATAATTGTAATAAGCCAAAATATGAGAGTAAACTGCTGAAACAATAATTGACCAAGAAGGAGAAAATGATCATAGAAATATATAATGAAGAATTTTTATCTCTAAAACTCAATCTTGATGATACAAAAAGGGAAGAAGAGGTTTTGAATGGATTAATTATTGAATTGGAAGTAACTTCCATAGTTTAGAAGAAAATATTAGCTTTGAGAAGAGACCTTGATAAGTCCAAAATTGAGATAGATTTAGAAGAAAAACAATTGTTGAAGGAACAAAGAAGCTAAACCACATTATGAGCAATCAAAATTCTCCAACAAATAAGGTAGCTCTGGGATACCATGGAACATAATAATATTTTTAAGGAAAGGTTAGTATCAGGTCCAAAGGTATCAAAATATTTGCAATGGAATTAAAAGGAAGAGCTAGTGATGGTAAATGAAAGATAAGTCACATAGGCACTTAGCAATCGAGAAAGTCTTAAAATTTTCAAATATTCCTCCAAATAGATATGTAAATCAGCCAAAAAGACAACTAAGTTACAATCGAATTATTCAAGCTCATCAATTCTCAAATATTTTATACCCAAAATTATTCTATGGAAATATTTATTCATGTCACAATTTTGGACAAAAATCCATTAACCATAGAAGGTTCAAAGTTGAAACAGATGAGACATTCATATCTAGATACTATCAAAATCCTAGGTCCGGAAATTCATTTGATGGGCATGAAAAATCCCCTCGCCCCCCCCCCCCCCGCTTTCTGAATGAAATTGATTTTTTTTTAATGCAATAACTTTGGACACAAGGAAAATGAATAAAAAATAAAGTTTGTTTGTTCAACTTGACAACAAATCTATGAATAATTAGTAGAGACATGAAGAGGTGGAAACATAAGACTCGGAAAGTCGAGGAGTGTGGAATTTATTTATCTGCAGATGAATGGAAAGGAAAATGGTATGTATATAGTGGTTTCTCTAAGAATATGATTGGATACAAGAGTAAATTCGTGTTTGTAAAATATAAAAGAAAAGGTGATATCACATTCGGAAATAATGCTCTAGCACAAATTAAACGAAAGGGAGTAGTTAGTTGAGATGAAAGTAGCAAGAAAAAAATTGATATATGTAGATGGTCTCAAGCACAACATGATATGTGTAAGTGAAATGTGTGAAAATGGCTATGATGTGACTTTTCACTCGAAGGACTATGAGATATAAAAAAATAAGAATGGATAGTTGGTAGGAAAGGAAATCAAAACTCACAACAATGTGTATGTGTTTGATGATTCCACAGTGAATCTCTACATAAGAAAAACATATCAAACATGATTGTGGCACAAAAGGTTGGGGCATGTAATTTTCCACAGTCTAGTCAAAATTAGTAATTTAAGGGTAGTCAAAGGCTTACTAAGATTATTAAAGTCCGATAGTCTAACCTGCAAGTCTTGTTAATTTGGAAAATAGATAGGGACACAATTCAAAATAAAGAAGTTGTCATATTCTAAACCTTTGGAGTTGGCTCACATGAATATGTATGGTCCCACAAGAACAAATATTCCAAGAGAAGAAAGATACTTTATTTTATTCACTAATGATTTTTCAAGGGTTACTTGGATAATGTTGCTAAAATAAAAGTTAGCAACCGTGAGTAAGTTGAAAATATTTAAGGCTTAGGTTGAGCATGAGAAGGAAATCAAGAGTAAATGCTTCATATATGAAGGAGTAGGATAATTAATATCGAAAGAGTTTGAACATTTCTGTGAAAAACATAGCATAAATAGGTAGTACTTAGTAGTAAGAACACCAAAACAGAATGGGGTAGGTTAAACTAAAAAAAATATCCATTCCAGAGATGGCCAGAGCAATGATGGAGGAAGGAAATGTTTCACACATATTTAGAGAGAACAAAATCAAAGAACCTTTTACTTATAAAAAATAACACAAATCAAACATAACAATGTGTTGATGGTGCTCGACCCACCAACGCTCAAGGGATGACCCTGGTAGGATGTCCCAACTAGACCTCACACCCTTTGGTGTGGGAGTCCCATCCAGTATGATGGCCCATTTCCTATAATCTTAAGGATTTTCCTCATCTCTTGTTTTTCAGCACAGGAGATTGGTCCTATTTGTCTTCGAGTAGTGATTTTTGCATGCCTGGTGATTGCTAGTGTTACTTGTGTTACTGGTTCTTTCACCGTAGAGGGAGAGGTTGGGAGTTAGTCTCAAGTCGAAGGGGAGGAAGCCCCAACTCTGTTAGGAATACACAACACAACAGGACTTTCACAACTTCCGGAGGAGCGGTCCACACGAATGTGGTATTCACAACACACAAGGAAGGATAACACGTACAACACACAGAGGAGGAGTCTGCGCGAGTGTGACAATCATTATAATAAGTTTACGTGAAAGGATTTTTTGATGTCTAGGGAGGTAACGAACATGGGTAGGACAATGTTAACAACTCATACAACAAATTTTCATTAATATATATGTATTAGAACAATTGAATGAGTTCAGGTGTTAAACACAGGTTAAAGCAACATGCGTTAAAAGTGTTCAAGATTAGTCTTACAAATGTTACAACAGATCTGTGAGAATGTGCTAGCCTGTTAGTATGATTTTGAGTTAAGAAAATATTCCAAGGCACATTGTTACATGTCCATACATCACTAAGCCCGTGGGTAGGGTATTGGAGCCACTACCTACTCCTCAAAGAAAATATTACAGACTCTGAGGGCTATGTGGTAGGAGCCGAAGTGAAAAGTCCTTTCCATGTACAAATGAGTGGGTATTTTGTATCCATGGGTGAAACCAACCCTTGTGGTTGTTCAACTTCCCTCATGACTATTTGACTTCCATGACCTTTCGAATTTACATGACTCTTCATATGGCAACTTGTCTCTTGGACTCCCACGTTACATTACATTGATTAACAATATGGCTCATAGTAGAGATGTGGAGGACATGACTCATGTCAAGACTCGACATGACAATGCTCATACATTCCTGTTGCGGCTGGTGTGCATGTCGAGCTGGAGTGTTGCTGGGTGATGGATGTCCTCATGGTGTGTCAGAGCTTCATCTCCACATGGAAAAGTGCATGGAGTCTTTGATGGTCGTTGGGTTTGCTTGATGTTGTATTTGCACATTGTTCATTACTTGTATGTTGACATACTTGACAGGTTCATCCATTTGCAAAATGTGAATGTTCGTTCACCTATCTGTGTCTGAACACATCCTCACATGTTTTCTCATCCATCTGTCTGTGAAAACATATTTTCATGATCGTCCATTCGCGAGCACATCTCTTTGCATGCATCGTTTGTTCATCCCTTGGCGAACATGTCCTTTCATATGTAATCTGTTCATTCATCCCATCTGTCATCGCACCATGATTGTTTCTGTACCTGTATCTACAGTCAGTCATGATGAGATGACATCCAATCCATAAACCTCCTAGTCTATCATGATGCATGATCACTTTAGATGCAGGTGATCAGGAGAGAAGACAAGGTGGCACGCTTTAAGCTAGGATGGAGGTCAAGCACAACTAGTGAAAGCTGTGGGGAAGTCATTGGGAGATAGTGATGGGAAATCTAGAGTGACAGTGACTGTCCACGGGGTATAGCTCAGCTAGAGGACAAAACTGGATAATTTTTGGGAGGATCATGTGGTGGAGGTAAATTCTCAGTGAAGACACAAAAAATTTTGCTAGCCCAAGAGAGTGGGTCTAACCAAAAACAAACAATCTATGGAAAACTTCCTTAAGCTAGAATCAAATAAGAAGGCCTACATCTTATAACATTATTCGGCTTGGTGATGATCCTGCTTTGTTAGTCTAGCTAATTTCCGTTTCCTTCCTTCGAATACCTGAAACAAGAAAACAAACAAAAACAACAAACGTGATAGCATACAAATTGCATTCAGCCTACTTAAAAGGTAAAGGAACATTAAGCCATCAAATTTAAGATAACACTTCAATGTAGGAAATCAATCAATAGTTGTATTCATATAAGTTCAGAAATAGATTATAATCAATGCCATGACATTGCTGGTCTCCTTTGACGTATATGGGTTCCCACACTTCTGCTAGGATCTCATGGATAGCCCCAACAATGGAAGTTTTAAGGCCTCTTCCCTTTAGTCTCAAACCAAAGCAAACACACAATTCTCCCTCAAACATAAACTAGAGAGCTACAAGTTATAGATTTCTTGCTGATTATTCAAGCTCCAAACATACCAACGCTGAAAACTAGTGAAGCTTGTAAAAGGAAGGGTTTATATAGCTTGGATAGAGGGGATATGGTTCCTCTTCTCATGGGAGAATGGTTTATCTCTTGGGTTGGTTCCATCCTAATATGGGAAAGGAGCGCAAACTGACTTCCTTGGCTCCATCTAGCCCAACCGCTTACTAGACTTTCATTACAAAGCGTCTAGACCTGGAAGCTTCAATTCCATATTTAAAAAAACTTGCCAAAAGAGGATCGACGTGACTGACAAAAGGCTTAGTAGCGCCATATAACACTAGTCCTAGTTTTAATCTCTGCAAATCAGTGTGAGAAGGGAGCTGGTCATTAGCACCAGTCTTTTAAACTCAGGTAAAGGGAAGATTCTTTGTAAATGATGTAAAAGAGAATTATTCTACTCATGAAGAGGCACATAATCAGAGTTTCTTCATGATGGTAAAGCATGTAGGGTTCACTGCAGAGGACTTCCAGGATAGTTCAACAGGGAGTACAGGGACAGTGACAAAATGATGTGTAATAGATGCCCCCTAAAGCATGAAGGCCAAACTTGAGTGACGGGTGAAATGATTTACAATTAGATGTGGGGAATCAAAGTTTATCGCTGGAAAACCTGCAAGTAAGCATAGATACATATACATCACTGAAAACTCTCAAAAATGATACATGAATCATGGTATGGATGCAACCATCCAGAGAATGATCATGTGAATGGATCCAAGGCATGGGCACAACCATCCACTAGAGATGATCATAACGAAGCAAAGGTATGGTTGCAGCCATCCAATAATGAGAAGGATCACATATAACCACTCATGGTATGGTCACAACCATCCATTTGAAAGAGGCACGTATATCATCATGATTATGTTACATCACATTGCAACTTGGACTTGTGTAATCTGAGCCCAAGGTCTTGCGCTCCAACACGACCCAATCGAAGTACAAATCCTAACATGTGAATGAATGTGTTGAAGTCAAACATGCTAACAAGTGCGAGAGAAACCAACAATAATGACAATGGCTCTCAAGGTACTAGCAGCACAGTTGATAGAATGTGAATAAAGGAAGTGAAGTCGAACACCCGTAAAATCACCCGATCAAAACCCGATGATGTAAACTTGTCATCAAATGTGAAGAACTTTCCATTAGGGTATGTGATCTCTAAGGTACTAGAAGGGAGTTTCTCGACTAGCTTCCTGGATAATGAGCTGAAGTCGACATGAAGTGACCGTGTCGAAGGAGGGCCATGATGTATCCCACATCATCGACACAAGAAAAAGGAACACAATGGTTTCCAATGATACAGAGAATTGGGAGTAAGTGTAATTGCAAAAGGACTAACTCTTGAACATATCATCCATAGGACTTTGGAGTTTGGCAACTTTTAGATCCATAGGCTTAGTGGTCATGATGGCGTGGTAGAGATAAAATGA
The DNA here is from genome assembly GCA_000404065.3 of Pinus taeda. Lineage (NCBI taxonomy): Eukaryota > Viridiplantae > Streptophyta > Pinopsida > Pinales > Pinaceae > Pinus > Pinus taeda. Next base: position 86,920 of record APFE030144779.1, on the reverse strand, counting down.
AAGGAAAAAATAAACAGCCCATCCTAGGAAGGACAATGATGAAAAGGAGGATACCCCAACCTGACACAACACAGAAAGTGTCATGTTCAAGAGTGAATTGCCGACCCAATTGATAGAATTTCCCATTTTTCCCCACGATTTCTAGTAGGTACCCCAATTATTTTTTATCACAAGCTTGAAGGGGATAACATGTGCTTGCACTATAAGTTCATCCTTCAGATGAATCTGACTTAATAAGTTTAATGAGCCCTAGGAAGGAGAAGCTCATGTTCGTCATGGTGATGAATCCAATGTCATTTAATGTTTTAACAAGTGTGACAAAGGTGTAACATGGTATCATTTTCATATTTAGAGAGTTTGAAAAAGACACAGAAAAGAAAACTCCACATGGTCCCTTTTCGTACATTTGTGTCTCTCGATCCCAAAAAGGTGGAAAATGATACTTGAGAGAACCTCTTAACCATTTCAATCAACGAGTACCTTTTTCGTAAATATTTTATCCCAACCTATAGAAGTGGTAAACACGTACTGGGTAAACGATGTTTCGCAACCTCTAACATGTTCAAAATGAAAAGAGCTCGGTAATATCTTCATGTTTAAAGAGTCAGAAAAGAGCTTAAAAGTGGACCCCCCATTTTTATTCACTTCTATGAGACAAAAATGGAAAAATACTTGGTGATCTTTTCATTTGAGTTTTACAAGTCGAGAAAAGAGCTTAAACATGACTCTTGTACCATCATTAGTAATCCTTCACCTATCACTGCACAAAAGGTAAATGCATTATCCAATTTCTGAGGAAAAAATAGGTCAAAAATACTTTTAAAACCCTAATATTTCATGAAAAATGAATAAAAGGAGGAAAAAGTAATTAATTTGTACCATTTTACCATTTTACCATTTTACCTTGTGTGAATAACTTTTCACCCATTTGTGCCCTAGATTTTCAGGGGCAAATTGCGGGATATCTGGGTGGCCATTCGACAATCTGTTAGTTGTAGGTAAGAGCCAAGACCTTTAGCTTCATTTTCATGCCTACTTTTTTGGATTTCTTGAGGAGGATTTAGCCAAAACAAATTCACCCTCGGCCGCCACGATTTCCAAGCATGGAATCATGTCGATTTGGGGTTATTAACACTGTAAAGCATGCCGTTGTCACTATTATTTTTAAGATATTCACGCCGATGTTGTGAACATAAAATTTTCAAGTTTTTTCCGAAATTTCTCTGATTTAATCCAAATTTACCTAGCCAAGGATGATTATTGACTTGATTTGATAGTATTTGCAGGGAAAACATCGTGAAAAATGGTTGATTCTAAGGAACGTGAGCATGAGGACATTGACACAAAAGTAATGCCAGACTCAAATTTCTTGAATACCTTGAGGAACTATGGGCTCCTCAAATTATTCCTCACACTAGGTTTGCGGGCTCAACCTAAACTACTACGGTATCTGTCAAGTTTTTATGATTCGAGACCAAGAACTGGAGTTTGAAATTTTCTACATTTATTTCATCATAGTATTATCCCGAAGAGGGAACTAGTAAATCTATATGGGTCTAGACTTATTGGGCAAAGTGTAAACATGTTGCTTGCAAAACACTTCTCGGAAGCACTAAAATCGAAGAGCGACAAGATAGAGATCATGAGTGTTCAAGATCTTGTGGTGAAAGTGTTGTTGTTGACTATCAACAGAGTGGTTGGGGCTCGAGCACATCATCAGTCCAACAAGTCAAAGTTTTAGTATGCTATCTACTGTATGGCGCTGACTATCTTCAACCGGGCAGAAGCCATGAAGGTAAACATGAAGCGCCAACTATCAAAATCCAAGGCGAGAAACTTGAAGCAGTTCTACTACAGTTCTGTTCTAGTGACCTTCTTTCTAGAGAGGGTCTCGCTATTTCACTACCATCTTGCTAAGGTGGAACAACCATTGCCACGAGACCCGTGGATGGTCTTTTGGAGTGCATTAATGCCTAGGATTACCGGGGGACAATAGATGTCATAGAAGCCTGCCTTCTTCTCGTGGCTATGTCAACAAATGATCATACTAGAGGATTTACCCTATAGTAGTATCGACTTCCGCAGTGATCCAGATATGCCACTCCTATAGGGGGGAGATTATGATGATGGAGGTAAAACCAAATAATTTTAGTTTTTGATTTTTTATTACTTTTTAAATACATGCATTCATGATATTTCGATTTTGTAAATGCAGATATGGGACCAGAGCATCCTATCGGGATGTTGCTGATTGCCAAGCGCATTGCTCGGCAGTTCGATATGGCTCCTTATTAGGAAGGAAGCTATAGTGAGGAGGAGATTGTGCGGAACCTTGAAGGATTGACCCATGGTATCCCAGAGTATGCTCGGGTGGGATACATCCCACACCAGTATCACAGACACACAGTGAGGGTATCAGACCGGATCCATTGACTACTCACTTGTGTAGTATGAGAAGTTATGTGTTACCATGAGCACCATGCTGATTAGTGCATAGGTCTAACATTCTACATTTTTGAGGTCTGCGAGCCACGGATTTATGAGGCTTACGAGCCATGGATGTATTTGAACAGATATATTATTTTTTAGGGTTTTGATGTATGAAAAATATTATTGACATATATATATATACATATATATATATATATATATATATATATATATATATATATATATATATATATATATAATATATATATTATATATATATATATATATATATAGATAGATATGCTATATTTCCTTGCTTACTATGGTACAAAAGTTTTTTTTTTTTTTTTACATGTTTTGCATATATCTATCTAACACATAATTAGCTAATGCATCTATCAATGTATTCATATGCTTAGGAATATGATGATATGTAATGTAATCAAAATTTCTCTCCAATAGATGAATACACAAATACATTCTCAATATCTGAGGGTTTCTGACGAAATATTGCCCGTTGAGTTGAAGAAAAACAATTGCGAATCAAGGGTGACAACCAATTCCTGGATGTCAAGAATGATAGCTTCTAACAACAATTCAATAAATGCGCTATACTCAACAATGTTATTAGTTGTTCGACCTAAACAAATAACTTGAAGAACAATAAACTCACCATGGGGATCATAAATGGCCCATGCCATGGATGATAGATTCTGGGTACTACAACATGCACCATCAGTGAAACCTATGTGAGGAGACACAGACATCTACAATGCAGGTAGAAACATAATAAGTAGGAGAGCTACTTGCAACCCAACACACCAAACCACACTGCACAAAAATGAATAACACACTATTTGTACAAACGTAGCCATGCGAGATGACCTAGGCATCGTACCTTTTGAGAGAGTTTATGCTTAGACTTGGGTAATCAATCAACACAGATGAAAATCAGAGTTTTACATTTGACATGATGAGTAAGCATTGACTTGGCCAAATAATAGAGTAGAACTCATATAAGGTTGTGCCCCCATGCCCCCTAGGTGAGCGAGGGTTATGATTCATAAGATGACAACTGCATTGCAATAATGGGAAATTGGTAAAAACTTGGGGAGGGAGAAAGCAACTGAATCTATGAAGAGATAAAGGTTCCCTCAGTTGAAATATCTTGACAATGTCAAGAGAAACTGACATGTCAATATGTAGCAGAGAAGAGAACTTCTCAAGACACATAGACATGACTGACGGGCTAGAACCAAGCAACGGGGAATGAGAAGACACGTCAAGGGATGAACTTGAAATAGAGAAAGCAGAAGATATTGAAGGTGCAGCTAAAACAATCTCCACATTATTAATTTCGGGAGGGCTTAATGGCATAAGCTCGCCCCATGTACGAACAATATCTGGTGAGGGAATGACCCAAGGATCAGACTTAACCGATATCATGTTAACAACGACAACATGACGATGTGGGAGCAGAAAAATACCCATCAAGGTGGGGTCTTTAAAGAGTCCTGCCCTCACACTCTCATAAGGAGCACTGATTTGCTTAAAATAAGGAACATTGCCATCTGAGGAGGAAGAGGTAAAGAAGGATAGTTGGTCGACTATGAATATCTTCCCTTGACGGGGAAAACGAATCACACAAAAAATGGAGGAGGCTACAACATGCATGGCATGGGTCCAACTCTGTCTGAGTAGAATATTATAGTTAATATTAGCATCAACAATCTCTACTTCAATGTGTATTGTCTTGCCCTCCAAAGTAATGGCAAGGTTGAGAAGGACACCAAATGGTCGCGAATCATGCCCGTCAAAAGATTCCAAAGTGTTAAGGGACTAGTTCAGAGTAGGAGAACCAATTTCCTTCCAACAAGCGATAGACATGATGCAGGTAGAAGCACCTTCATCGATGATGGTCTTGTGAATGGATTTCTCATTTATGATCACTTGAATGAGAAATGAAATCTGGTGAGGCAAACGTGGAACATTGGGTCAATACCCCGAATATTTGATAGTAATGATTTCTGCTGAGAAGGATAGCTATGAAGGTCCTTGAGAGCAGGAATAACTGATGGCGTTTGAGCCAAATCTTCAACAATGTTATAATGTTGAGCAGCTCGAGCATTTGGATTGTACGAGGACTTTCGTAGCACACCTCGATAAGGTGGTCAAATGGTGGAATCAGGATTTAGTCGCTCCATATGGAGAGGACCAAAACTGGATGGGGTAGAAGAAGGGGTACCTTCTTTCTCTTTCCCTACTGTCAGGGTAGGCGTTTGATAATATTTTGACGTAGTAGTCAATCGTCATATTCATCATGAACAATTTTGAACCTATGGAAGCGGATGACTGAGGCTTCTATACCTTTGTTAGGCACGGGATCCCCCGATGGAATTTTGAGGCTAAAAGCCCAATTTTTGGTTAAAAGTTGTAAATATGATGTAAAGACTCCACAATTTGTGAGCACAGACCATGAAGTTGTAAATGAGTCATAGGGTTGTCCGCCCTTATTTTTGTAATGTAATGTCAGCTTTAGAGATCTACCCATGGTCCACGGACCATGGGATTGTATAAATAGAGTGAGGCTCTAAGATGTAAATCAGTCAGTCAATAGAATGAGAATAATGATGGAATAAAAGGATAGCGAAAGATCTAAGTGTAGAGTCGAGTCTTTGGGTCATAGAGTACGAGAAGGCTCTGTAGCTAAGTGTGCAGAGGCCTAGTAGTCAACAGGTGAGTGCGCGGACCCCTGTAGTTGAGTTCGTAGGGTGAGTTGAGTCTATAACCATTTAAGCATTAATAAAGAGAATTTTCGCATCAATTCTATGTATCTATTTCCTATTTTATGCTTTGAGTATACTTGGTATGAACTACGTTTTCACTGTTTATATGGTTCGTGAACATATACCATTGTGTTGGTTAAGTAAATGTGAGATAAAGTAACTATTTACGTGAAGTTAACTAACATCTGCAAGGAGATAAGTAAGATACATAGTGTAATTTTGGGAAATGGTGTAGATCGATGCCTTAACAATGTGAAAGCACCTGAGCCCCTGGTGAGGGCTGCACGAAGGTTGTTATAACATATCACAAAGGTATTGTAGGTCAGGATAGTGCACGAAGTAACCTGCGCGAAGGTATTCATAGTTGGACTAAATCGACCCCTCAGACATCTCGAGGGTGCGAAAACTTGGTTCCAGCATCGCCCCGTACTGCTTCGAGTGAGACTTCAGTCCGCACACAGCGAGAGGATGCCAAAAGGGCAAGTAGTGTAGGGATTTGTTTGGCTAATTAACTCTGAACCTGGGTCAAGAACTCTAAAGCTAGCAAATGGTTCCATTGTCGGGACCAGAGTTTGCATAGAGATCTCTGATGTCGTATCATTCGAATCCAACTAAGAAGGAAATTGAAGTTTAGTTGGACAGGAGGATTCACGAGTTCGTGGCATAGGAGAACAGGAATCGACGACTGACAAAAGAAGAGTGGTTGGATTGCTACCTTTAAGCAAAAATCCACAAGATCTTTTTTCGCATCTTTCCCTACTGAGTTGTATGAGTGGATCACGAAGCTAGCAGATAGCTAAGGAAGGTGGAAGCTCAAAAGTCCTAATGTGTGGAACCCAAAATTGGTATGCATGTTGGAAGCATTAGAGCATCAGATCGTACATTTTGTTGATCACTGGCTCGATCGGATTATAGGAGGATTCATTATTGAGTTCGCGGTAGACACTTCAGTTAGCTACAACGAGGACAAAGTGACGCTTTCTGAAAGGACCGCGAGGTAATTACATAAAGTATTTTAATACTTGGATTAAAATTCTATTGTGTGAAAAGAGGGTTATGCAATTACCTTGTTTTTCAGAGCTATGTGAAGTGGAAAAGCCTACAGAAATGAAGGAATTAAGGGACCAGAGAACAACCCTTTGATTTCACCTCCGTGAGGGGATGAGGAAGAGCTCATGAGGGTATCTGCATGAAGTGTGATCCATTTGATAAGGGAGAGGATTCCGCACATACCACCCCCACCCACACTATCACCATCTTCACCACCATCACCTCCATCTTCACCTGTACCACCTCCACCACCATGGCGACTCAATATGGCGAGCACAATAAAGTTGCATGTGTTCAATGGATTAAGAAATAAAGGTATCCAGACTAGTTTTGGTTCATGGTAAGAGCCGTATGGGAAGTGCATGGAGTTATAGATGATAATATAAAGGAGACGTTGGTCAGCGCGCAGGATCACGTGCTCACCTGGTATATTAAGCACTCCAATGATAATCCAAATGCAGGGATCATGGATATCCAAGTAGTGTTAAATAGAGAATTTAGTAGGCTGAAGTTTGAAGCACAATCGATCACTGGGTTCAAAGAAATCATGATGATACCAGGAAAAACTCCTTGGGAGTTGGATCAGAGGTTGAAGTGTATGATTCATGAAGCTAATATCAATATGACGGATGGACAACATCGTGAATGGTTTGTAGCATCACTAACACCATGTTTAAGGAGAACATTATCACAGCAGAAGTTAACAACTTAGGTATAGGCCTTAGAGATCACAATGAGGCTGCATGAGACCCCGATGTAGGATCCTAACTTGGGAGTTCAACAGATCCATGCGCAGTTGAAAAAATTATGCTTTGATATGTAGAGTCTGAAATAGGACAGGACATCACGACGAGAAGTGTACGAAGAGGTGTGGTGCGTAAAATGCAAGGGTCAGGGTCATGATAAGGACCATTGCCCAATATTCAAAAATTAACTTGTGAGAGGAGGACCAATGTCATTAAGGCCGGAAGCATAAGTAGGACCTAGCAAAACACGTGCTTTTTGGTGCATGATTTTTCAAATAGGAGGGAAACATGCTATGGACAACTGCCATTTTTTATAGAATTTATAGAAAATTCGCAACAATTGTTCTACAACTTTTGTATGTCAGTGGGACACAATTAGCACACTTGTAGAAGCTATGAGCTAATGATGGATAGAACTCCCACCTATAGAGTTCAAATCCAAACACAACCGCTAGACTAGAATACAAGAGTGGCGCGAACAAGATTTTAGGGGCGCAGACGAGGTGGGGGTGGAGGAGGACCTGGAAGAGGTTGCGGACAACTGATATGCTACAATTTTAGAGGGACATGACATTATGCTCGCGAATGTATGTACCCAACACTTCCATCATGTCTTTATTATACCTTGTTTGATCATGAGACGAAAGATTGTCCTATGCTGATAGCTAGGATATGCAACTACAGAGCGCTACCGGCTCCCCTGACTCAGAACCTGTAGATGATGAGGTCTGAGCCACATAAGGAAGATCCAAATGTGAACATTGTGCTTTGAAGTGGAATCATTATGGGAGATGACAAAGAAAACAACCCAAAGATAGTACCTGGGTTCGTAAAGCTCCGGCGAAAGAAGCAGAGTTTGATTTGGAGCATGCTAAGGAAACCTTCATGGAAGCTAAGAAGAGCTTCATTGATGCCTCTACTCAGGAAGCAAAGATAGACTGGAGCCTGAGAAGGACCCATCTATGCTTACGACATTCCTTGGAACATGCATGAAGCTACAACATGACAGTAAGGTTGTAAAAGGATTGCAGGAACTCATTAACAGAGGCGTTGAGACCGTGCCAGGTGAACCACTCATAGTCCAGAAGATTGGAAAGCATAAGACAATGACAGGGAGAGAAATGAGGTTAACCGCATAGATGGGAGAATATGAGATGGACTAAGTAACTATGGATTTAGGATTAGATGAAAATTTTCTGCCGAATCAAACATGCGAGCGAATGGGGAAACCTATGCTACAATGGTCTCCTATTCAGCTGCAAATGGTGAACCCGCAGAAGATAATACCCATGGGGAGATTGCAGGGAATCACTATGGATATTGAGGGATCGAGCACACTAGTAGACTTTGAAGTAATAGAAATTGTTTATGATAGCAATCCCAATCCCACGCTCTTAGGAATTGATTGGGCCACTAACATGAACTGGGTGATTAATTTGAAGAAGTGCAAGATGAATTTTGAAAATAAGTCACTATGCATAGTTAGACCCTTGGACCCTGTTGAAGGATTGCACTATACAGATCCAGTGTGCCACTATGAAAGTGACGATGATTTGGTTTGCATCTATAAAATAACCACACGAGAAAAAGATTGGGTAAATCCCACTGTGGACGGACGGATCTCATGGGAGCGCGAAAGCTCTTGTACGTCATATTCCAATGAGGACATAGAGCGATGGAAGAACTGGTTACATGAGGTAACCACACTAAACTATAATATGATGACAAGATCATTGCAATACGTATCAATGGAAGTGATGGATCTTCCTACTTATGATGGGTTAAGTGAGGTAGATACCTTCTTGGACAAATTCGAAAGGGAGGTGCTAGGAAAGTAACACTTCCAGGCGTTGAATTAGGTACTACACGCTATGCCCGCAAGGTAGTGGGGTATGCACAAAGGGAGCTCTGATGACTGATGCGAGTGTAGGAGGATGATGTGCACAGGGTTTGAGAAGCCTAGAGTGTGATTGATAGATAAATGCAATGGGTAGGATAATCCGTGGGCACATCTAGCTAGGTGGATGTTGACATATGGAAAACAACCTACATGGATGCGCATGAACTTTGCGCTAAGAGGTATGGTCAATATGCTTGTGTTGGGGGGACTGATGTGTAGTTGGATCTTAAGGTTGGACAAATAGCATGTCGGAAGGATAGTCACACAGAAGGTTATCCCTGCGGAAGCATTTCACACGATGTGCAACACGTTGAACAAGGTATGAAATCCACAGTGAAGTGGTTGGGACCTGCGCGTACTTGGACAGATGCATTTTCGGTTCGTTGATAGAGTACAGGTTGTAATATCTATGGAGTCTATCATTTCTAGTCCGTGCATAGTGGCGCTCACAGGGGCAACGGACCGTGGAGCCCTGAAAGAAAGGCTCGCGCCATTGGACGAGCTCGAAGATGAATGGTTAGGACTCGATGAGGAGTTCCAGCAGGGTGATCTTAGGCTCCAAGAACTCATGAATGAAAGAGTTCAATTGAGGGAGAAAAGTGCCATGGAAGAAGTGGAAGTCAAGAAGGTTGAGGAAGGAATAAAGGACTTTCTTGATAGAAAGACCGTAGTGATAAAGTAGGACGAGCTCGATTAGATTGACAAACTTGGGGAGCACCGCCAAAAGTTTCTCAGTTTGCTACATGGGATGGGACTGTATGTTATTAAGGAAAAAATAGATGGCGGTGTGATACAGTTGGAAAAGTTGAATATAAAACTCTTCCCAGGGAAAGTAAATGGTAGTCATTTGAAGCACTACATAGATGGCTCGGCCAGTTGACTAGTCGCAGAAAGCATAGTCTTAGTGCTCCAGGCAACTGAAAGGGGGTGCGAGACTATAAACTACTTTGCTCAAGATCTGCGCACAGTGGCGAGGTGTCATAGGGTATACGACAATGCAAGGGTAGCTGCGCTGTCGTGCAGGTTGGATGGAAAGTGACTATTATAATCACTATACATGATGTGATGCTTGGCTTGAGACCAAATGGAGTGGGTGGCAGGAATTCAAGGTGAACTTTATGGGCTAGATTTGGGAAAATATAACACCAAGGGAGCATTAATGGACGAGATTTGGGGGAAACGATTAAATTTGAATTCAAAAGGTGCTATAAATTGCAAAGGGTACCCAACAAACAATGCTTGGCCATTTGAGAATTAAGCTATTGCATGCCCAGAGATTCATGAACCCTGATTTGTTCGATCTTTTGAAGTCGAAGGCATTATTTGAGCACTTACCTGAGCCATTGAGATATTTGTGGAAAACAAATATGACAGCATCTGAAGAAGCCATGGATATCAGAGAAAAGACCACTAAAGAGGCCGTGCAGGCCATGACTATAGGATATGCCCTAGAAAGTGTCGGGATAGTTGCAGAAATCCCTAAATCACCACGCATGTCTAGGCTTAAGAAGGATAAGCAGCCTATGGTACATGTGCGCATGTCCCCTAGAGACACACTAAGAACTAAATTGACCATGGAAGAAAAGGGGATGGTATCATTTTGGAAGCCAATGAGGAGGAGGAAGACCTTGAGGAAATCTTGGTGGAAGAGGAGGAGGACGAAGGAATGGAGGAAGAAACCCAGGATGCAGACCCTCTAACTAGGTTGCCCATGTATGTTCCTCTGCGGAAGAGGAAAGAAAGGGTGCCCAAGGAGCTAGATGATAGAAAGAGCTCTCTATAGACTCTACTGCTCCCCGATGATATCATTTTTGAAGGAGCGCACTTAGGATCGGTGCCAGTTCTAAAGTTTGAAGAGTGGGATCTTGCAAACCACAAGAAATTCCCACACATGGCAACTGCGCAACTAATGTAGCCGAAGTAAAACACAGTGATGGGATTCATAGAGTTGGAGCCACACAAGTGGTTACGCGAAGTAGAGAAAGAAGGGTTGTTAAACATGCTCTAGGTGCCACATTACCATCGCACCCCAATAACTATTTTTGTCATCAAGCAGCTACTCTACGTGGTGCTTGATGGGCATTTGTGGCTGGAGGAGCCCATCCCCATCATGGACCACTAATCCGTATAATTTCATGCCTCCCTTGTAAGGGGAAGGACACAACGGATATTTAAGATAGTAAGAGCAATGATCTGTCCATCGTGGAGTATATCAAGAAAAAATTCATGCTGGAGAAGAATATGAGGGGGTATGCGATCTCTAGTATTAAAAATAATGAGGTCAGATTCATGGTGCAGATACTAGCTGGAAAGGTTATGTAGAAGTGTCGCACAGATGAGGTTCCTATGTCGATGGTTGCACTTGCCACGCAGTGCACAGAGGGGGTCTAGATTAACTGGTCAGAGTACTTGTGCAAGGAGTTCATGGAGAATTTCTGTGAGGCATAGGAATGGGGGAAGACTTTCCACTATGTGTGGCTTCTATTGTCCATAGTGCTGGTGGCATGGGAATTGTCCGAGGACAGCCAGTTCCCCATGATTTCAAAGGATATCCCGGACGCAGCGAAGTACGCTTCACTGTGGGCAACTAAAGACACACACAGGATCAAAGACAACAAAATATTCTGGGTGTTCATGGAAATGAACATCAGAATGGGGATTAACTGCAAGCTACAATTATCACCCACTGTCAATAATAGTTTTCAGAGCTTCGCAGAGTTCAAGGTGGACTTCCATCATGTATATATCGTTGCTCACAAAGACCCCACGAATAAATGGAATGAGCTACCTTAGCTGGCCACAAACAATTTCATATTCACCATGCTTGAGTCGTGGCCGCTAGAGTGGCACGCTTCAGCTAGCTCCACGGTGGAATCAGAGAAGTCTGTTACATAAAGGAAAAAGGAGGAGTAAAAACTGTGGATGTCGTAGTCGGTAGAGAAAAGAAGGAACGAAGCAGTAGTAGCCAAGGAGCAGGAGGCGTGCGACGCTGTAAAGGCAACAACAGACAGTAGAGAAGGAGTGTGAGGGCTAGGAGTCAACCTTTCTTGAATAGGACCAAAATAAATGAAGGTGGCATGGACCCACAGACATCATCCACACAGCTAAAGTAGAAATTCCTGAGAGATGAGGTGGGGCCGCAGAGGAAGTTCAAAAGCCTCCAAGAATTCTTTCGACTCGACCATCCTCACTAAGGGGGATCTCCATGACATAGGGGAGATGGTGCGGGACATCATGACGGACGTCATCCAGCAATTCGCAGACAAAAATGAGATGGTCTTGGGGGGCCTCCAGACACAGATACAATAGTTCCAGGTGTGCACTCCTTAGGCTGGTACTCTATCAACCATCCTCGTAGTAGGCACCGCCGTGACTGACGAAATGTTGTGCACCCACATGACCAACACTATAGTGCTACCACAAGGGGCACTGGTTATAGAAAACGAGGCCGACATGCCTATGGTTAGTGCACTGAAGGGAGTTGGGATAAACATGGTTGCACTATCATGAGAGATGCTCTATGTTCTGCAAGATGGAGTGACTACAGAACTGCAAACGAGGGAGAATAGCACTCTAGGTGATGAGCGAGAGATGGATTAATATGGAAAAACTGACCCTGTAGTGCGACAAAGTTGTCACACAAAACAGGCAACTAGTTCAGGTGGTCGAGGAAGCCTGCCAGATGGTCCCTGAGTTGGCCATCCCAACAGAGGCATGCATCCGAGGATTAGCAGCATGGGTGTACGAGGCGAAAGAAGAGATGGCTAAGGTTTACTTGGAGCTGAACCTTCAGATAGCTGAGCTACAATTGAAGGTGCAACCTTCAACTCTACCAAAGGTGAAAGAAAAATGCACCAGCACCATTACAATAGGAATAGCAGAGATCAACAATGCAGTGAAGGACTGGACTAGACTTTTTGAAGAATCGTTCAAGGCCCTCGCCACTCTACATAAGGACTTAAACATAAAACACCTAGAAACAGAGGCGTGCAAGCTGCAACAACAGTACGATGAAGTAAAATGGACCGCCCAGACGGTGGCCCTTACACAGAGGCTCACATAGATGCAGTAGGAGAAAGCACTCAAGGAGAAGTTAGATGCTACGTGACATAAGGAAGTTGTTTTGAAGACCTGCGTACAACCATGGACCGATGAGGAATTCTTCATTAAAGCCTCGATTCAAGCCAACCTCATGTAGATGCAAGGAATGCAGGAGCAAGTGCAAGGCAACACTTCTACTACAGTAGTCTCTGAACTACATGTCTAGGAGGTAAAACAGGCAGCTATTTAGTGCGCTAACAATCTTACAATAGTCCAGGCAGAGTTGGGAGGTCTCCACGCAAAGATCTTTGTACCGAGAGAGTGACTCAAGGGTGAGTCATCATGTTTGTGTTGGGGGCCTATTGGGCAGAAGATCCCCCAAGGGAAGTTTTCGGGCTAAAAGCCCAGTTTTTGGTTAAAAGTTGTAAATTCGTTGTAAAGACTCTGCAATTTGTGGGTGAAGTGTGCAAAGTTGTAAATGAGTCATACAATTGTTTGCCCTTATATTTGTAATGTAATGTTAGCTTTAGAGATCTAGCCATGGTCTGTGGACCATGGGATTGTATAAATAGAGCGAGGCTCTAAGTTGTAAATCAGTCAGTTAATAGAATGAGAATAATGATGGAATAGAAGGATATCAGAAGATCTAACTATAGATTCAAGTCTTTGGGTTGTAGAGTAAGAGAAGGCTCTGTAGTTGAGTGCACAAAGGCCTAGTAGTCTACAAGTGAGTGCGTAGACCCCTGTAATTGAGTGTGCAGGGCGAGTCAAGTCTGTAATCATTTAAGCATTAATAAAGAGAAGTTTCACATGTATTCTGTGTATCTATTTCCTGTTTTATGTTTTGAGTATATTGGGTATGAGTTTCATTTTCACTGTTTATATGGTGCGCGAACATATATCATTTTGTTGGTTAAGTAAATGTGAGATAAACTAGTTGTTTACGCCAATTTATCTAGCATCTACAAGAAGATAAGTAAGATACGCAGTGTAATTTGGGGAAATAGTGAAAATCCCTGCCCTAGCAGCACGAAAGCACCTGAGCCCCTGGTGAAGGTTGTACGAAGGCATTTATAACAGTTCATGAAGGTATGGTAGGTCAAGGTAGTGCACGAAGGTATTCACAATTGGAGTAAATCGACCCCTCAGGCATCTCGAGGGTGTGGAAATTTGGTTCGAGCATCCCCCCATACTGCTTTGGGTGAGACTTCAGTCCATGCACCGCGGGCTGATGCCAAAAGGGCCAGTAGTGTATGGATTTGTTTGGCTAATTAACTTCAATCCTGGGTCAGGCCCCCTCAAGGCAACAACCATTTGGGTCTGCTCAAACGGAAATGGCTCGTTCAGGACATCTGGGGTCCTTTTGAGGAAATGACTAACTTCAGATCATCTGGGATGATCCTTGGAATAGTGTTCCTCCTCACAGATGAGGCATGGATATTTGGGCTTCTATTGGGAAGCATCACCAATATATGACTTAGGAGGGTCCCTTTTCAGGGCATCGACTTTACCCTTTCCTTTGCCTTTCTTCTTACCTTTAGAGGATTTATCTGCTCGGGTAGACTAGATAATGTGAACCTCTGAATTTTTACCAGGGTGGGTGAATTACGAGAGGAATGATTAAAAGTAGTGTTGAAGACCAGCCTCTGTTTGGAAGAAGATTTTGCAGGGGTTTGAGTCACTCAACCAATTACTCCATCAACAGGAGTTGTAGCCAGAGACTTATATTTCGTCAAAGAAGATGATCATCTAGGCGCATTGCGTAACATATCATATAATGTTCCAAATTGTGAATAGATGAGGTCTAGATACTGGGCACATGCAACGGCTTGTTCCTCAGTGACGCATCTTCCCATAGCCATGTCCTCAATAATTTTGCTGACGAATGATTTGGTGAACCACTCAGCCAACAACTAATCAGCAATCTCAAACTTAATTAGGTGGCACCTACAACTCCATTCATGGATGTGATTGAAGATGTGGGTCACAGTGTCTTGCTTGAGTGACATTAGAAGACTAGTGCTAGTTTCATAGTGAACCGCCAACTAGAAATGTGTGAGAAAGGCCATGGTGAGAGTGTTAAATTCATGATATGTATTCCAAGGTAGCTCGATATACCACTTGGCTGCAACACCTATAAGACTTCAATGGAAAATCCAAAGACAAATGCAATCATCAACGTAGGAATTAGAGGAGCACCAAAGGTGATATGTCACCACATGGGCTTGTGGATCCTCTTTTGCCTTTCCTTCAAACTTCAGACAATCGCTCGAGATCTTGGATGGAATTGGAGTATAGTATGGCAAATGAAGAATCTGGTCATTCATGAGCCTAGACACATATGGCAATTCCAATGTAGCAAAGAACAACAATTGGATATTGAAAGGCATTTGAGGTCGATAAGGGGATGCACCTGGTAGGACCCATCCCTACTGGTAAGGATTTTGTCCCCATAGTGGAGGGTTTTGTCCATATGGCATTTGATTTTGCCCCTACTATAGGTTACCTTACCCATAGGGAGGACTCTAACCTGGAAAGCCTTGAAATTGTCAAGTCGTAGGCTTAGATAAGCAACATACGAGTTAAAATGCTATTGAGCGTGCTGGCCTTGGACATATGTGTTTTTCACCTGATGCCCCTAAGCACAAGGGTTTTGAACTTGTTTCCCCTGGACAAAAGGGTTTTGGTTTTGCTTCCCTTAAACGTAAGGATTTTGCGTTTGCTATCCTTGGACATAAGGATTTTGGACCTGTAGCCCTTGGACAAAAGGATGTTGAACTTGTTGCACTTGGACATAAGAATTTTGTGCCTGCTGCTGTAGGACTTGACCTTGACCTTTCCCTTGCAAAGGTTGACCTTGTTGATATGAGTATAAGGGTTGTTGGTACCCAGGTTGACCTTGTTGTTACAAGGGCTGACCTTGCGGCTGTAAACATTGTCCCTGCAGTTATAGAGGTTGACCTTGCAAAGGCATATGTTGTGAGGATTGCAAAACATACTACACTTGTGGCTGCATGGTTTGCTGCAATGGTTGTGAGGGTTTCCCCTGTAGTTATTGTAGTTTTCCTTGCTGTGGTATTATCTGCCCTTACTTCTCCATGGATGGTCCTTGTTGCAACGAAGGTTTCCCTTGCTGCAATCAAATTTGTTCTTGCTGCTGCAAGGGTACTGGAACATCTCCCAAAATGACATGTTGAAAGTTCCCAAAATGTATCTAGCCATATCCACCGGGTGGGGTGGACAGACCAGGCTGGTCATAAGGTCCAAGCTGAGGGATATAGGGTAAATCAACGATTGCTTATGAACCATATGGAATGTAAGGAGTTTGGTACTGAACCTGAGCCATATTGGGCAGCTGGTACTGGATGTGACTTTGACCCAGATGGACCAACAGGGTTCGGATATTGGTACTATACATTACTCGATCTAGCAAGAATATGATCTGAATTGGATCCTAAAATCACTCTCTAAGTTTTCATAACTTTGTAAAATTCATGCCAAAGTTTCAAATACTTGCAAAGGTCAAGCTTATTAGGAATACCCTCAGAACAATTGGAATTGTGAGTAGCGTGGAGCAACAAGGACCCTCAGTTAAGTCGCTAATCACATATCACCAGGCAAACCCTCAGAGAAGGAAAAGCCCCTAGCGACCAGAACCGAAAAGTAAAAAACCATATGGAATTCGTTGATTCCCTCAGACGCGGGTCCCACATGAAAATAGACAGGATATCCAAAGGGCTTCAAGTGATAAGCAATTTCAATCGAGTCCTACACGATGCCACACACTGGGTGCCATGTGTCTGGCGGAAGAGAGAGGAAACCGCTCACATTGGATGAGTAAACATCATGCCACTTACCCACCTGATATGGATGGAGACCGTTGGATCTGGAGGCTCCATATTGATGGCAGACAAGCAATCCGATGGATGACCGTATTCAACAGGGTAAATAGGCCAAGTTGTATAAAGTTTGAAGTCCAGCATGAACGATGAGTTGGCAAGGGAATCATGTTCACGGGCAATTTGGGAGTTAAATGGAAATAGTGACCGTTCAAACATTTCTAAGAGAAATGACACTCATTTCGTTATGAAACAGGTGGCCACCTCCCTATGAAGAATTACACAATGATGATGACGTAGAATAGGAGAATTCAAATGGAAAGAGGTAGAAGAACCAAAATGCTAGGAAGCGGAAACAAACCATCAGAAAGAAGATTGGCTTTAAAGCCACAAACTGACAAAAGCAGTTAGCAAGCAGCTAGAGAGCAGTAAGAAAAGCGAGTAAGAAAGCTAAGAGCAAAGAACAGAGAAAGTAAGTCGAGCTAACCTATAGAGAAAAGGTAGGATCGAGATAAATCTAGATAGAGTTAGAGAGTTTATGTACTCTAGTGAAGGCTTGAGAGGTTCAAACAAACTCCTCGGTATAGGCCTATCATGTATGAGTCTCAGTTTGGGCTCATACTACTGTGACCAATAGAGGTCAAGTTTCAATAAGGAGAGTCTATGTACTCCAGTCCTACTGATTCCTATCTGTTGAGTGAGACTGAAATTGAGCTCACTGTTGTAAAAACTTTGCTTTGGAAAGATAATAGAGAGGCCCCCACTAAAGGCTGGTCTAGGAGACGTAGCCCAATATCATTGGGTGAATTCCTTATTAAACTTTTTGTATTACATGTTTTCCTGTTGTGTTTTCCCTAACTGCTTCAATGTCTATGTATTTCACAATCTTATTGATCCGTTGCATAAAGTAACATAGGCACGTCCATGCACATGAGTCTGTAATACCTTTAATTCTTTGTCCTAGATTAAATTCCATATCAATTGGTATCAGAGCTCTAGGTTACTAAGGTTAGACAAGCTTGTGTTGATTTTTGTTGTTGAATGCTAATTAGATCGAAGATTAAATTAGGAGAAGAAGAATTGGTTGAAGCTAATCTTGAAATTGGAAGAGTCTATCCTAAGAGGAAAATGTCAGAAGAGAGTCCCTTGGAATCAAACTCCCAGTTCATGTATGGTTTCATGACCATGAAAGCCATGGTAGAGGAAATGTATAGAGAATTTAAGAAAGGTAGAGAAGGAGATCCATAAAACTCCAAACAAGATAAAGGAGTAGAAGAATCTCTCCTCTATGACTATTCTAAAGGCAAAGGGAAAGATGAAAAACTTCCCACACCTCCTAGTAGCCCTGAAAACAAAAAGAAGACATCTTTGATTAAATTAGATGTTAAATTTGGCTTGCCGATATATGATGGAGAGCGGAATGTAGAAATGATGGATAATTAGATCAGACAAATTGATGTTTATTGCAGAGTGCAGAGCATCGATTCAAACAAGAGTAAAATTTAGCTAGCCAGCCTACGCCTTGGACGCATTGATTTGGTATGGTGGGAAGGTAGGACACAAGCTGACGTGAAGAAGCATGGTAAAATTCTTTCTGTCTAGAGTGAATTTGTTTCTACAATTAAAATGCAATTCTATCCACTAGCCTATATGTAGAAATCCATGATGAGCTGGCAAACTCTTCACCAATTAAAAGGGCAATGTGTACAAGGCTACACTCAAGAATTTAGGAAAAGATCCTTGATACTATACAAAAGACCAGGGAAAATACTGTACAAAAGACCAAGTCTTCATACACTCACTGTAAGAGGGATGGGCATGATGATGAACACTGCTGGATCCTACATCTGGAGCTGAGACCCAAGAAGTTCAAGGGCAAGAAGAAGATGATTGCTATAGATATTCAAAAGGATTTGGAGTCAAACTCAGGAGATGAAACAACAATCGCAGTCACAGGTATAAAAGGTAAAAATTTTGAAGCATCTAGTAGTAATTCTGCACAATCTACTAATAATGAATAAAATGAGTGGAAAAGGCATGAGCTTTTTCATATTCAAGTTATTTCCAAGCATCAAAAGATTGATACTTTGTTTAATAGTGGCTCACAAGTAAATTTAACTTCTGAAGCAATTGTTAAGAAGTTGGGATTACTAACCACACCTCACAGAAGGCCATATCCATTAGTTTGGTTATGTGATAAAGCAAGGCTACAAGTGACTAGACAATGTAAACTTAGCTTTTCTTTTGGGTTAGCATTTGTAGATGAGGTTGAGTTAGACATAGTCCCTTTGGATATATGTGGAATTTTTTTAGGAAGTCCTTATATGTATGATAGGAAAGCTATTTTTTATAGAGCTAAGAACAAGTATCAACTCATTAAAGATGGAATCGAATATATTGTAAGAGCTCATAAACTCAAGAATAATTATACTCTCATAAACTCAGGGCAGATGAAAAGAATTGTAAATTCATGCAAACAATTTTTACTGATGGTTGTAAAGGAAAAGAAACCTAATAAAACCAATGTATTTGAGGGTTGTGATGCTAAACAACAAGCTGATTTAGAGAAAGTTGTTTCGAAATATGATATACTATTTCAAGAACCTAAAGGTCCACCACCCAAAAAAGAAATATTACATGATATTAATTTGCAGCAAGATGCTCCATTGCCTAATATTGGAATGTACAGGTTGTTCGCTTTAGACAATGCAGAAATCAAGAAGTAGGTACAGGAGCTACTCGAGAAGGGGTTCATTAGACCTAGCACATCACCATGTGGGTCTCCAATTGTTTTGGTGAGAGAAAGATGGCTCATGGAGAATGTACATTGATTATCGAGCACTGAATAAGATAATGATCAAAAATCATGATCCCCTTCCTCGCATATATGATCTATTAGATCAGTTAAAAGAAGTTGTTTATTTTTCCCAGTTGGACTTGCATAGTGGCTATCATTAGGTCAGAGTTGCAGAGCAAGATGCATGGAAGACTACTTTCAAAACAACGCAGGGATTGTATGAGTGGTTGGTTATGCCTTTTGGCTTAACTAATGCTCCTGCCGCTTTCATGAGAGTAATGAATGATGTACTCAGACCTTTTCTTGATGATTTTGTCATTGTATATTTGGATGACATTATTATATTCAGTAAAACATGGGAAGAACATTTAAAGCATGTCAAGCAGACTCTAGATTTTTTGGAAAGAGAAAATCTTTATGTTAGGCTCTCAAAATGTGAATTTCACAAAACATATTTGAATTATTTGGGTCATATTGTAGGGGGTGGTGAATTGAAGATAGATCCCTCTAAGGTTGTAGTCATTGTAAACTGGCCTAAACCAAAAACTGCTACAGAAGTTAGAAGCTTCTTAGGAGCAACACAATATTGGAGAAATTTTATTTCTAACGTTTACTTGATTGTAGCTCCCTTACATGCTTTAATAGGATTGAAGAAGGTGTTTTAATGGGGAGGAAAACAACATAAAGCCTTATACACCTTAAAAGAAAAGATTAGTAAAACAACAGTACTAGCACTGCCTGATCTTCAAAGACCATTTGAGATTGAAACGGATGCCAGTGGCTATGCCATTGGAGCAGTGTTGGTGCAGTATGGTAAACCCATATGTTATCATTCTGAGACATTTAATTCTGCAGTAGTTAACTATCCCATATATGATAAAGAATTGTATGCATTAGTACAAAGTGTGAAAAAGTGGAAACATTATTTAATGGGCAAAGAGATAGTAATACATACTAATCATCAACCACTTCAATATTTACACTCCCAAACTAAGTTGCAGAAATCAAGACACTATAGATGGATGGGTTTTCTACAACAGTTTCATCTAGTCATCAAATATAAAAAGGGCATACACAATAAAGCTGCAGATATGTTGTCCAGACCAATCATAAATGCATCTACTATACTTAAGCATAATTC
Organism: Pinus taeda; assembly: GCA_000404065.3. Lineage (NCBI taxonomy): Eukaryota > Viridiplantae > Streptophyta > Pinopsida > Pinales > Pinaceae > Pinus > Pinus taeda. The sequence goes on along the minus strand of APFE030144779.1, from coordinate 66,190 downwards.
AGTATTGCATGAAAGCTACATTGAACATTATGCTCAAGATATTGATTTTAAAGATGTATATGCAACTTTAAGTCATGGAAAACAAGTAGAATAATTATATTATCATGTTAGGACCAACTCTTGTATCATTTTGGAAAGTTATGCATTCCACAAACTGAAATAGTAAAGATAATTTGAGAAGCACACATTTCTCTAATATCAGGTCACTTTGGTGTAAGTAAAACAGTTGCACAACTGGAAAGATTTTGTTATTAGACAAAAATGAATGAGACAGTTTCTATATATGTAAGAGGATGTACCATGTGTGCTTAAAGCAAGCCCAGCAATAGAAAAATAGGCTTGTACACCCCACTACCAGTTCCTTCTCATCCTTGGGAAAGTGTTTCCATGGAATTCGTTGGGGGACTGCCTAAATCTAGGAAAGGTCATGACTATTTATATGTGGTTGTGGATAGGTTTAGCAAAATGTGTATTTTAATACCTTGTAACAAATATATTACTGCTGAACAAACTGCAAATTTGTTCTTTCAGCATGTATGGGTTCATTTTGAATTACCCACCTCCATTATATCTGATCGTGATACCCGATGTTTTGAGAAATTTTGGTCAAGTTTGTGGCAATTGATGGACACCGGACTGAAAGAGAGCACAACCTTTCATCCGCAAATAGATGGCCAAACAGAAGTGGTCAACATGACAGTGATTTAGTTGCTCATAGGCTATTGCAGCAAGCATCCCAAGCTCTAGGATGAACATTTGTGTTATGTGCAGTATGCTTACAACCAAGCTAAGCATTCTTCTACACAGAGATCTCCTTTTGAGACCTATTTTGGTTTCACACCAAGGTCTCCCTTGGATTTTGTCTTTGGCAAAGACATAGTAGTTGATGGACTCAGTGATGTGGACAAGGTAACAAAGTTCATCGAACAAATCCAAGAGATTCACCAAGAAATATAGGAACATCTAGAAAAGAGCCCGGCCAAGTTCAAGGCAAGGCATGAAAGCATCCGATGGAGCATAGTTTCCAAGTTGGTGATCAAGTCTGGTTGTATATCAGCAAAGATAAAATGCAAGGTTAAGGTAAGAAGCTAAATCCAATAAGGTATGGACCTTTCAAGATACTTGAGAAAATTGGTGAGAATGCTTTTTGCCTTGATTTACCAACTTACATGCACATCTACTCAGTTGTTAATGCAGACAACTTGAGAATATTTGAACCTTCATTAATTGAAGATCACGAAGAGCAGAGTCAATTTCCTTCTATTGATGATCTGTTGACTAAATATATTAACGAATTGTAGGAAGATACAGTTCTAGACTGGAAGGTGAGAACTACACGCAGAGGGGATGTTGAGTACCTCAGGATTGGACTCAAATGTTCGAAACCAAGCAATGCAAATGGATAGAAATTGGGGAAGCGAGGAATCAGTACCCTCACTTGATGGATGCTTAAAAACCAACTTTTGGTGGTCCAAAAGCTTTTTAAGTGGGAAGGGCGTGATCCAAATTGGATCCTAAAAACACTCTCCAAGTTTTCATAAATCTGTAAAATTCATGTCAAAGTTTCAAAGACTTGCAAAGGTCAAGCTTATCATGAATACCCTCGGAATAGTTGTAATTGTGAGCAACATGGAGCAACGAGGACACTCAGTCAAGCACGCGGACCGTTGGCCCATGGTAACGCTCGCTGCCATGAAAGAGTGAAATAGGAGGTCTTTTGAAGAAGCGGGGGAGGTTTCTGATATATGATTAGTGACAAGTCGATAATTGCATATTGCCGAGGAAACCCATCAGAGAAGGAAAAGCCCCGAGTGACCGGAATTGGAAAGTCAAAAGCCATACGGAATTCGGCGATTTTGTTAGAGGCGGGTCCCACATGAAAACCGACAGGATATCAAAAGGGCTTCGAGTGGTAAGCGGTTTCAACGAAGTCCTTCCTAATGCCACACACTAGGTTCCACGCGTCCAACAGAAGAGAGAGAAAATTGCTAACATCATACAGGTAAATGTTGTGCAGCTCACCCGCCCAATATGGATAGAGACTATAGGATTTGGAGGCTCCAGATCGATGGTAGAGAAACAATTGGATGGATGACTAGATTCAACGGGGTAAATATGTTGAGCTGTATAAATTCTGAAGTCCGGCATGAATGATGATTTGGTAGGGGAATCATGTTCATGGGAAATCTGGGAGTTAAATGGAAATGATGACCATTCAAACATTTCCAAGAGAAGGTGATGATGACACAAAACTGGGGAATTCAAATAGACAGAGGCAAAAGAACCAAAATGCTGGGAAGTGGAAATGAACCATCAGAAAGCAAATTGGCTTTAAATCCATGAACTAACAGAAGCAGCAAGCAAGCTGCCAGAGAGCAATAAGAAAGTGAGTAAGAAAGCTAAGAGTAGAGAACAGAGAAAGTAATTCAAGCTGACCTACAGATCAAAGGTAGTATTGAGAAAGATTCAAAGAGTTTGTGTACTCCAAGGAAGGCTTGAGAGGTTCAAGTGAACTCCTTGGCATAGGCCTGTCATGTATGAGTCTCAGTTTGGGCTCATACTACTGTGACCAGTAGGGGTCAAGTTTCAATAAGGAGAGTCTATGTACTCTAGTCCTACTGATTCCTATCTGGTTAGTGAGACTCAAATTGAGCTCACTGTTGTAAAAGCTCTACTTTTGAAACATAATAGAGAGGTCCCCACTGAAGGCTAGACCAGGAGACGTAGCCCAGGAGCATTGCGTGAACTCCTTATTAAACTTGTTGTATTACATTTTTTCCTGTTGTGTTTTCCCTAACTGCTTCAATGTCTATGTATTTCACAATCTTATCGATCCGTTGCATAAAGTAACATAGGCACATACATGCACATCAGTCTATAATACATTTAATGCTTTGTCCTGGATAAATTCCAGATCATACTAAGAGGGTTTAAAATGGCACCTGAAGAGGGCTGGTTCATTCCAACAACATGATATTGTGAGCCACTCACATTTTTTGTGCTAGACATCATAGAGACATTTGAACTTTGTCCCCCAGGTGGTGGTATGACCTATTCAGTTACTGGAGGGATCGAAGAACTAATAGAGACATGACTAGAGACCATTGGTTGAACAGGATGGGTTACTTGGACTGACAAAACAAGAGAATTCAAAATGATGGGTTTCACTGAAATTGAAGTAATTGTAGAATGCACCATCGGTTGAGAGGTTAGGTTTTGAATGAATGGACCTGAGGTAGGCATAGTGCCAAATGCATAGATATGGTTTTGATATAGCAATGAGGTAGTAGGCATACCTAAAACCAACTGAGCTAAAGTTAGATAATTATGTGGTAACTCAGGATGAACGTTGGTCGAAATGCTTCCTGTGTAAGGGAAACCTTCAGGATGGAAATGATATTCCTCCTCTTTGACTGTGTGTGGAATGGAAACCTCCAAGTGACCCAAAGAGGATACTGGAATTTTTCCTTCTGCTTCCATGGGTGAAAAGAGGTGACGACGGACCAGCAAAGATGTTTGAGGGGATAATTCGAAAGGAATACCTGGCTGATCGTATGGACTATACGAACGCTGTGTGATATCACAACAGGGTCAAACAAAGGATTCAGAGGATAAATAACCAGTCCAATATGACCTTCAAAAGTCAGCAGTATTTCAGGAGTCTGGATGGGGTTATCCAGAGATTTCGGGCCATTGTCAGAAAGTGACCCAGTATCTGTCGGGAGGGGAGGACATGATGAAAATGGTTGAACACTCAAATTAATTACAAGTTCAACACCTTGGTGCTCAAGTGACTGTGGAAATTTACGAAATGACTCCTTAGACGATCTTTGAGACAGAGGAGAGGATGAGGAATTAGGCGAACCTGATGGTTCGACCATGATGATTTCGTCTCAATTAACCAGAGGAGAGATTGATTCCAAGGCTTTAAAATGTATATAAAGGTTTACTCACAATGTGGGCTAGAAAAATACTAACAAGAATGTTATATGATCGTGGGCAACAATTTTTTTTAAGATGCAAAAAGAAACTGGTGCTCTTTCATGTTTTAAGAGTTGAGAAGTAAGCAAAGGTGACTCTATCACTTTTGGTTTGAAATGAGCTCGAAAGGACAATCACTCAGATGATATTTTATCTTTAGGGAGTTAAACAGATCAAAATTACTAATCAGGATGATCTAGGCAAAATTGACTACCAGGTAATTGTGAACTGCAGAATTCCTCCCGTCGAACCGAGAAGTACGGGTAGGAAATCTCCCAGAATGCCATGTTCAATGTATCATGTTTACAAGGTGGAAGACTCGACTTCCTATTGATAAAGGATTGAAGCCTAGTGGGGTCTCTTGTTGGGTAGTAGAGGTCCTGTGTAATGGTTTTGGGACAGAAAGCCTAGAAATTAGGAGTAAATTATCGTAAAAACTCCAATGTATGCGGAGCACGAAATGTAAAAGGTCGAGTCAAAGGGTTGTCCACCCAAGAAATAATGTAAAATAATAGGAAGTAAGTTGATTTTTTGACCATAGATAGGTATAAATACAACGCGACTCTATGGGGGGAAACACAGTTCTTGGTTGAGTATGATTTTGGAGATCAGATATGTAATGGGTGCCTGAGAAGGGCAGTTGGAAAGCATCTGTAAGTCTGCGTTGGGGGTTTGGGTAGAGGATAGAGGCTCTGCGTCTGTGTGCATAGAGGCCTGGAAGAGTCCACAGCTGTGTGTGTGGACCCCTGCAGCTGAGTGTGTAGGCTCGATCTAGATGTAAGGGTGACAAGTGGAAATAAAGATAAGTTTCTTTTGAATTATGTGTTAATCTTGAACTATCGCAACTCTATCTTTTATAATGAAATTATTTTGATCTGCGCATATATGCTTATTGAGTACTTATAAATTGGGTTTAATCTTAATATGCAACTAAATGAAAGTAATAAATGTTTGCTTAGAGACCTCTCTAAGTAGATCTGGGTTATAATACTTAATAAAATAAATTAGATCTGTAACCAGCGCTATAAGAGAAAGTTAAGATTATCTGGATCTACATGGATCTAGAGTAGTTCGAGGCTGCAGGACAGTGCGCGAACCTCTCAGACCACATCTAGACATCCCAATGGTGCAGAAACCTGGTTCTAGCACCCTCCCCTGCTACCTCAAGTGAGACCTCAGTCCACACTTCACGTGTTGTTGTCGAAAGGGCCGGTAGCTGTGGGATTTGCTTGGCTAAATAATTCTTCCAAACCTGGGGCAAGCCCATATAAGTTAGCAAATGGTTTCGTTGTTGTTGGGTCCCTATAGTACTAGTGATTACCCCATTACTATTGTATTTGTACCCCTTATTGATATTGTTGTGCCCCTATTGTACCCAAATTGTTATTATTGTGCCCCGTAGAATCCCTCTGTTGTTATTTTTGTGGCTTTATATTATTATTGTTAGGTCGGCTGGGTTATATTGTGACTCATTAGACTCCTATATATAGAAAGGAGGTTTTTTTATTTGAATCATCCAAGAATTGTTCATTTATGTAATGTAAAGTAGGTTTCCCCCTCGAAGAGGATGAATTATAAGGCATTGATCTATCTTTTCTTGAGTTGGTTTCATAACATTTGGTATCAGAAGTTTGGATTCTAGGGTTTCGCTACTCCAAACAGGTCATCGTGGAATTTTCGTTGTAACTATTTTTCTGCGATGTTTCAAAAGCTAAAACAAAACCCATTTGTGAAGACATTGCGTTGAATCTCAGGTCCGAATTTCAGAGCTGTTCGCACTATAGTTTCGGAGATGTGATTTGAGGAAGTTGGTCCTTTTGCAGAATCCTAATTACATTCAAAACAGGTGACTTGGGGAAAACCGTCATACTCTGAGCATCAGATTGAAATTTCATAAGAAGGTACAAAAAGAGGACGGACTGTTGTTTCTTGTATATCTTTTTCAGAGCCAAAGGTCAAAATAGGGACACGTGGCACGTCGTACAAGTTCGCTCTACTAAATTAGTCTATAATCAGGTCATTGTGGGAGATTTGGCATAAATCTTCATTGGAGAATCCAATTGGGGTCAGACTGGTGGCATTGGAATAGGCCACAAGGGTACCAGAGGTCACAATTTTAGAACTAGATGATTTGAAATTACTGAGATACAATCAAAGGCAATATTTGAGCTCCTACAAAGTGAAAAAAAGGTGTGTATATTTTTTAAATGTTTTCTTAAGCTGGTTTGAAAATTATTCCAAGAATTCAAGGGAATAGTAAAGGCATTATTATCGTTTTGATGTCTGGGAAAGAAAATGGAAACACCTAGTAGGCGACCTGAAAGCTCTAGCAGACTCATGAAGAAGAGGAAGAAATGCAACATGATATTTCAAAATTACGAGACCAAGTGCAACAAGTGTCACTTGCACAAAAAGGAACAGAATCTAAGATGGATGGTTTAAAGAAAGGTGTAGAAGCTAAGATGGATTGTTTAAAGGAAGGTGTAGAAGCTAAGGTGAATGACGTGGAAGCTAAGATGGCCGATTTGAAGATAGATTTGAAGACAAACATGGAAGAATTGAAGATAAATATGAATAAGTTGCTACAAGAAAGGGTCATAATGGTGAAAGGGTAGTAAAGGAAACTCATGATGAGAACAAAAGAAATGTTAATCATGATTCCATAGACTCTAATGTTGGATCAAAGACCTGCCATATTCCAAAAATCAATATCAGGAAGTTTGATGGCAAGGATCCCGCAACATGGATATTACGGATGGAGCAATTTTTCGATCTCGATAATGTGCAAAACACACAAAAGGTACGTATCACAACTTTATATTTGGAACCAAATCAGTTTGTATGGTATCAATGGCTTTGCTCTCATAAATAATTTATCACTTGGGCAATTTTTACGGAATAATTGATAGCACATTGTGAGGATACAAAAAGTAAACCTTTTTTTAGCCAATTGATAAGTCTCAAACAAAAGGTTTCAATAATGGAGCACATTGAGGAGTTCCAAAAATTGAACATAAGGGTAAAAGAT